>JARVZY010003850.1:0-25039 GCA_030686995.1 Artemisia argyi
AGACTTGTTGGGTCAACTTGGTCTGAATGACCGAATCTGTTTTGAACCCTTGCCTAACCCACCCATTTTGTCAGATTCACGGTGCACGTGTACATGTTACATTCATTTACATTCTTAAAGCTCCTAAAAAATTACTATTTTGGTGTTAAGAAATTACTATTTTGGTGTTACATTCATTTTGTCAGTTCTAGCTCAACAGATATTGTTGAGACAATTCACAACGTATCTCGATCTACACAATGTTCTTTTACAAAATCTTGGTGAATAACTTTGACATCGTGGAAAGGGGTATGCACAAATTCGTCTTATTGTTACGTTTATAATCAAGCTTTTTTGCTTCTTTGAGCAGAAGAGATTGAAGAGCACCTCGAGGCTCTAGTGAACAAGGCACTAGACTGGATTACTAAGAAGGTCGATCTCAGTGGGGATACCTTGTATTAGTGAGTACTCTATCTTTAATGATCTACACCATTTTGTAGAGTTGGCAAGATGGGCGGGTCGAGTGAACACTTGAACGGGTAACATGTCATAAGAGGTTCAGGGTCAAAGTATAAATTATCAGTGCGAGTTGAACCGGCTGGGTCTGTTTGGCCAACCCCAAAACCAGTTATGGACTTACTGTTTATTTCTAAGACTTAATGTGCTAAATATGAGACAATGATCAATTAAAAGCTTTAATTAAGCAACTTAGGAGGCTGTAGACATTAAAATATACTTTGGGTGACTTTCGACCCATTCTTAAATTGTATTTGAGATCAAACCCAACCCAAGCTAACCAAGTAATTTGGTGAAAATTGTCACCTTTACTCTATCATGCTTGATTCATTTTAAGGCTTAGTTTAATAATTAGTTGCTAAACAAGACGTATGGAGGATGCTTGGTACTTAATGTAGTTATTAGCTACTTGTAAAGTTGTATGCAGTGTTTAAACATGGTTAGAGGTATTAGTACACTTTTATCGTGTTATCATTTATGCTCATATTCTTGATCACCGCTAACCTACTTCTGGCATTATGCAGTTTTAACAAAGGGCTGGATTTGAAGTCAGTTACTGAAATGCTTACATAATTACACAACCAAGATTCTCAAGGTTTGTAGTCCACCAGTAGTTTTGTTTTATTTGTCTGGAGAAATGGGTGGCTTAAAGTCAATAAATGGCTACAAGCGACCCATTCATGAGTACATATGTCAATACTGCCCAGTTTAATTTGTCTATATAGTTGTCACCTGCAATCCTTAAAAAGCTTTGATCCTAGTAAACTCCAAACAAATTCTATGTAGTAACTTTGGCTCGTGTTTTCTTTTTGAACAGGTTACTGTCGGTGAGTTCTAGCTATAAGTTATCATCTTTGGGTCTCGGTATCTTTAGTGAACTCGTTGGAAGGTTTCATGGTGAAACAATGTAGGAAATTTCACAATTTCCAGCCTCTAGATTATATTGTTTGTAGGAGTTTATGCTAATTTAAGACTTATTGAATATTTCTTGTTTAATTTTAATTGTAAACTACTCATCTGAGTTGCATGCTAGTGTTATTTTTCTTCCCATATTCATACCGATATGGCGATATTCCATCTAAATTTATCACATATTTATTGTTTGCTTGTGAACACTTAACAAATTTTAAGTATAATGTTTGTGTTTTGCTTAGGGGTGAGCAAAACCGCCTGAGTCCCGACAACCGACATAAACCGATAGTCTCGAAACCGAATAATAGCTTCTCGGGTCAGGATGGATTTTTAGCATTTTCGGGATTCGGGACGGGTCAGGACGAGCCAAAAACCAACAAAATACAAGCAAAAACCGACTACTTTCGGGACGGGTCGGGACGGGACGGGCCAAAAAACAAACGACTTTCGGGTCGGTATTCGGTTTACGATTTAGGTGACTTTCGGGATCGGGCTTAGTCGGGTCGGGATCCGGCCCGATGCTCGGCCCTAGTTTTGCTAGTGTAAGGTTATTTTTAATGAAATTCTTAAAAAAATATTCTAATTGTTTGGGTTAAGAATCAAATACATGATTAACTAATCAAGATCTTCAAAAAGTATAACTAATCATAAATTGTAAAAATCTTCAAGATCTTCATATAAAAATACATCACAATAATATTTTAATGCCAGATTTAATTCATTTGGTATTGTGGTAAATACCAATATTTTTTTTCCGTATATATATATTCACATCATCTATACAAACCATCTTTTATCTATGCAAAAATGAAGAAAAACAATAAAATTAAACTATTGTTTGTTCTTCTGGTTCTTACTGCCACATTTGCACCAGCAGCTAAAGGTAAAATATATAATTGCTTTTGTTGTATATAACACAAGTTTTTTAAACTCTAAATACATAATGTGATTTAACATACAATATGAGATGTGTTATGTCAACAGAAAAATAATGTATACATTTTCTTGTTAGTAAAATACAGGTTTCGAACCAAACGGTGATGGGATAAAGTATTGTACATATGTCGCGTGCAAAATGGGAATAGGTGATGGATTTTGCACCCATGAGTGCATCCCTCGTGGTTGGACTCATGGTCAGTGTTTGTATCTTCCTGGTTTGTTTATGTGATAAATTCAATGATTTAAAGTGTTTTATGATATGGTTTCGTGATATTAAAGCATAAGGTCGTAGTTTGTGCGCGTTTCTACTTTGTTTGTCATGTTTGCACTCTGGATGTTCCTGTGATTGTGGAATGTCAAATTGATTAAGAACTAAAATAGCTCTATTCAAGAATTCCACACACAAAGTGATTGTGAGTTAGAATTATGCTATCACATAATAAGGAAAACAAACGGATGACTTCATTGAACATAAATGAGGCGAAGTTTTCTACCGGTATCATATACTACATGTTATTTCATGTTGTGTCGGGTGAACAAGCAGACATTTGGTATAGCGATAACAAACATGCGTTAAAAGTTGCACCAGGAATCAAAATGATGAATTCAAGTCCAATTAAAGCCAAAGTGATTGTGAGTCTGCTATTAAAAAAACTATAAATATTGCTACTTGCTACAACTTTCAATTGGCATCGTTACTTAATGCTGTATACGAGTAATTTACACCATTTGCTGAGCAACAAAGCAAATCATGTGTTAGAAGCTTAAATGTCCTATGATATAAAGGAATGCAATACTTAGTAATTTAGTATCCCACATCGCTTGATTGAAGCCAATGACCAGTGGAAGGATCCTTATAAAATCAGATGCCAAACACCGAATGACAAGTGCATATTCCTGGTATGAAAACTTCATACTTTTGTTCTAATTACTAGTTTTAATATTTTGTTACTTTTGTTTCATGTTCTTGGCAAATTTTTATTTGATGAAATTTTGCTGGTAACTTTGAATAAAAGATAAAAAGGTATTAAAATGTGTTTCTAAAAAAAGTATAAATGTTGGTTTCGAGTTAAAGATCTAAATAATGTAAGATTTAAGTGACACATAGTAGGTTTGTGTTGATAACTAGGGGTGAGCATCGGGCCGGAACCCGACCCGTCCTGACGAAGCCCGATCCCGATTGTGGCCGGAATTCTAAACCGACTCCCGATCCCGATTGTGTTCGGTTAGTCGGTATCGGTCGGGATTAGCTTGTTATTTCTCGGTTTTCATCCCGTCCGACCCGATCCCGTCTCAACCCGACTCCCAAGTTCGCCGGAAATGCAAACCGACTCCCGACCCGTTTACTAGTCAGGATCGGAATCGGGCCGGCGGTTTGGTCAGGATCGGGCCGGGAATCGGGCGGCGGGCGGTTTTGCTCAGCCTTATTGATAACCAATATAATTATATAATACTTTTCAAAACTGGGAAATTTTTCTTTTAACGGCAACCAATAACGTTTTTATCCGGGAGATTCCAATACAACATGTTTTAAACAGGTTTTAACTTGCAGCCACTGAAACACAAGCCTTTAAATAAAACTATTGAAACTTTAAGTCATCATTTTTGTATCTAAAATACTCTTTTAGCAATATTATTTAATGGCATATACACTTTTATTTTGTTCTTTATGGTTAATAAGAGTGGCAGTGACAAATGAAATCTCGATATCAGGGACAAACCTACATGGGAGCCATGCGTGACACGATCCACACCCAATTTTGAGTCACGAAATGCATTTATTCTAAAAATTGTCGTTTTATGGAAAATGTGTTTGATACATTAGACCTTAGATTTACCTATACTCCAAAGGTGTAAATCGATGGGAACACCCCGATCCCATGCATCTTTTGATGCCAACCGGACCCTTCCTCAAGGACCCAACCCCAGGCAATGATCACTTATTCTCATTGACCTAATTAGTCAGGAGTTGGGATTGAACCCAAACCATTTTCTCCAAGAGGCCCTCATTGACCGGTCAACTAAGCGTTTGTGGTGAGGGACTGATACCATTGGAGCAAGCCCCGGTTGGTTTAGATTAACCTATGCTAGGTTTATTCTTTTAGTAAAGTTAACTCTAACCAAAAACCGATACGGGTGTAGATCAATTTACTTGTTAAAAGAATAACATACGTTTACGGTTTAACGTTGCATTAATACATTTAAAAGAATTTACAAAATTCAATTTTAGTATTTTTGATAACCAATTTTCAAGAAAATTAAATACCCATTGGTTAATATTCATATAAACCATAGAATTTTCTTGAAAACCTAGGATCAAAATTTTCATAATTTCAATACACTGAAAGTATAAAATATGGTAATCTGTCAAACCATAATTGGCAAACTATTTCCAATTCCTAAATCATTATGGGAATTACATTTGCCAAATTCAATTTGCAAAGTAACCATGTTTCATCCTATCTCATGCCAAATTCTTTATATATATATATATAGATTCACAGGTAACTTCCATGGAAAAGCTTATTCGAAGACTAAGTTTGGTAGACCTTGAAACGGCGACTAATCAGTTTGACAACCGAAGCATAATTGGCTTTTGGAAACATGGGAATCATGTACAAGGCTGTCTTTCCAGACGGAGTACTACTTGCAGTCAAAATGCTCCATGAGTTTAACAGCTTTGAGAGAGACTACTTCAGAGAAATTGACATTTTAGGAAGATTGCAGCAGACAAATTTAATACCACTGTTAGGTTTTTGCTATGCCAGGAAGAAGAAATTTCTAGTCTACAAATACATGAATAACGGTAGCCTTCATCAGTGGCTGCATTGTAAGTCACAAGTGGATGCTAAGAAGATGGGGTGGACTTTAAGGTTTAAGATTGCCGCAGGGATAGCACGAGGACTTGCATGGTTGCATCACAACAACGTCCTCCGGGTAGTCCATCTCAAAATTAGCTCAAAGTGTGTCTTACTAGATGAGAAGTTTGAGCCCAAGATAACGAATTTTGGTAATGCAATGATCTTAATGAATACAAACGGCGCCCCTTCAAGTTCTTACAAGGAGGATGTTTATGGCTTTGGGCTTTTGTTGCTTGAGCTGGTTACTAGCAGAGAACAATCTACATTGATCAGCCCCCATACTGATAATGATTGTGGTGGTGAATTTAATGTGATAGATGAATGCTTGTTGGGACAAGGATTCGACAAGGAAATATATGAAACACGTAAAATAGCAGAAAGCTGCGTTCAAGCACACAGAGATGGGGAAATTAGCATGCTTCAAGTGTATCAAGTAATGCGTGCCATTGGGATATCAAGAAACGAAACTTCTAGTAATTCATGCACTGATGTAGAAGATAACTCAGGAGACATGTCACATCGCGCGTAGAATTCAACTCCTTGCTCCTAACAAATAAAAATAACATGTTCTATCAAACTCTTAACTCTCATGTAATACATCTTGTCGTTTACTTTTGAAGCAGATATGAAACATAACCTTCAACTCCCTCTGCCCAGCACTGTACATCTCAAGTATTTCCGTCGTCATGTGCCATTATTTAAATGTGGCCCCGTTAAACACGAGAAAAACAATATACGATTGATATTAAGGTTAGTATATGCAAGTTTTTTTACACAGAAGTTACCATATCATCGTACTCCGTTACCAAAGCAATGCTATGATATGAACTTATAAGAATCTAAAGATTCGAATAAGAACTAACAACTTATCAAGAATCACAAGAACATAATGTAATTCGAAGATATAGTTGAATGATCGATTATGATGATTTTGTTACAAGTCTGTGACAAGAACCAAATAGAGAAAAGTGTTTTACACAAACGATTAGCTAAAACTACTAAATGGCCAAATGGGAGGAAGGAGGAGTTTGGGCTGGATAATTGGTTATAGAGGTAACAATCTTCTATCTTGGTCCTCTAAGCGTCAACCGACGCTGTCTCGTTCCAGTGCTGAGGCAGAGTATCGTGGGGTTGCCAATGCTGTTGCTGAGACTTGTTGGTTACGGAATCTTTTACGTGAGTTACACATACCTTTATCTTCTGCTACGTTGGTATACTGTGATAATGTTAGTGCAGTTTACTTATCTTCTAATCCGGTTCAACATCAACGTACGAAGCATATAGAGATTGATATTCATTTTGTCAGGGATTTGGTTGCTGCTGGTCAGATTCGAGTGCTTCATGTACCCTCCCGTTATCAGTATGCAGATATTTTCACAAAAGGTTTACCATATGCTTTGTTTCAGGAGTTTAGGTCCAGTTTGAGTGTCCGGTGTCCTCCCGCTCCAACTGCGGGGGATTGTTAGTCGTAGTATTTATCTATTAGAGAGTCCATGTAATATGTGTATGGGCTAAAGCCCGAGGTCTAGAATATTCTTGTATGGGTTTATATACCACGTTTGATGATGAATAACAGATATACGATTCATTCTAAATTCCTACAGTTTGAACTGTTCTTGGCCATTTGACTTTTCTATTTGACTTTTCTCTTATGACCCATATCAATGACTTAAAGTGTTGATGATCAAGTTTTTGTTTTTAATAGCACATAAGGTCGTAGTTTGTCTGAATTTCAACTTTGTTTGTCATGTGTCTATTTTAGTGTTCATGTGATTGTGGAAGTTTATGTCAAATTCGAACAAAGTTTAACCTTTTTTGCGAAAATGTTAATGTTTAGCAAGTACTACAATACTTCTATCCAATAACTTCTCAAAGACTATCTCGTTATAAAATAAATGATCAAGCACCTTGGTTAGAAATGACAGTACATGATAAAGAAAACAAATGGATGACTTCATTGAACATAAATGAGGCGAAGTTTTCTACTGGTGTTATGTTAGATGTTATTCATGTTGCGTGAACAAGCAGGCATTTAGTCTAGCGATATCAAACATGCATGAAAGGTTGCCTCTAGAAACAAAGTGATAGTGTGTTGGAGTCCCACTTGAGTTAAAGTGATTGCGTATTTGCTATTAGAAAAACTATATACGTTGCTACGATTTACAATTAGTTTGCCAACGACACGTTCATGTCGTTACTCAATATACTTTACACCATTAGCTGAGCAACACATCTCATGTGTTACAAACTTAAGTGTTCTATGATATGAAGTAAATCGTTAAATCAAGAATACAAAAAGTGTTTGAAGATACATTGGACGTTAGATTAACCTATACTATACAAAAAGTGTTCAATTTCTAACTAACGAAATTTTTTATTCATTGATTAAGTATCTACACTTTTATTTTGTTCTTAAATGGTAAATAAATTGCATGACCATATTATGAAACTATTAGACTTTAAGCACGGTTGTAATTTATCTTTTCATGCTTTAAGTGTAGAAACTAATAAATTTCATGACCATATTATGAAGTTTCATTTTTGTTTGTGTGGTTGGTTTGATGGTTACTATTAGTATTAGTTTGGTGATTACTAGCAATGCTGGTTAGCCTATCTTTTCATTTAAGCAAGTCAAGTAGGTTCAATTGAAAGGTTAGCTTCTAGTCACAGCACCCGCAAGTCATGATCTTAAGCGAATCGTACCCAATTTGGTACTGTAGCATTCCTGTAACGTTGTGGCAGATTTCTCATCCACTACGTAAACTATATCATTGTCACCAGTACACTACTTTAAGAAATGACTTGTTTCAACCCGAACCTACTTTGACCAGTAACCACACCTATAAACCTGACCTGGTCATCTTGCTCTCTAAAATCAACACATTAAAGGAAAATCTTTGCTTATTATGCTTACAAGTCAATATTGAAATAGGATTTTGATGTACCTGAGGCTCAACTTCTAGAGCCATTTAACCAAAGGGAGATCACTGTTTCTGCACCTGCTTTGCCTGTGGACTCATCAACAAAACACTACCAAGTTTCGATGAAGCTGAGCTACTTAACCCTTCCCATTTGCCCCCATCTTTTGAGAAACGCTTTTCAACAAAAGTTCTTGAGGATTCTGCAAAGACCGAACTCTTATCTTCTCCAGTTTTACCTTCTATTATATCTGATACTACAACTGATAAAGACACTGCAGTTAGTTCAAGTTTGGATTCAGTCAAGCACGAGAAACCTCTCCAAGCTGTTAATGCAGAGACACCGATAAAAAATTCATTGATACCTAAGGAGATAAGTGTTGAAACTCCTGACCTGTCAACTCCAAAGAGATCAGTGCCTACTGAAGATAAGAAGCTAACGAGTGTGCTTAGCCAGAAAGCAATGACAAATAGTTCATTCACAAGGAGGTCCTTGAATTTCATGAATGATGATGATGGTGAACTTTTGGAGGGAAAAACCACTTCTGCAGGCGATCCTTCGCACAAAGTGGATTAAAAGCTTTTCAACCTACATCTGATTGCTTAACTGATATTGTTAAGACAATTCACAACATATCTCGATCTACACAATGTTCTTTTATCACATAAAGCGAACTTGTTTACAAAATCTTGGTGAATAACTTTGACATCGTGGAAAGGGGTATGCACAAAAATTCGGCGTATTTTTGTCTAATCTGAATTAAAGATATGTTTATTATGACGTTCGTAATCAAGTTTTTTTGTTTCTTTGAACCGAAGAGATTGAAGAACACCTGAGGTTCTAGTGAACAAGGCACCATAGTGGATTACTAAGAAGGTCGATCTCAGTGGGGATACCTTGTATTAGTGAGTACTCTTTATCTATAATGATTTGCACTACATTATAGAGCTGGCAAGATGGCCGGGTCGAGTGAACATTTGAACAGGTAACATGTCATAAGAGCATAAGAGGTTCAGGGTCAAAGAATAAATTATCGGTGCTACTTGGAACGGGTCGGGTCGTTTTTGTTTACTGACTTATTGTTCATTAATAAGACTTATTGCATCAAATATATATGATGCAACAGTTATAAATATTTCTTACTTAAGCGATTTAGGAGGCTGTAGAGATTAAATTATACTTCGGGTGACTTTCAACCCATTTGACCCGTTTTCTCCTAAACTGTATTTGTGATCGAACGTAACCCAAGTTGACCCGTTCACAAGTAATATGGTGAAAATTTTCACCTTTACTCCATCATGCTTGATTCTTTTCAAGTGGTACTTAATATAGTTATTAGCTACTTGTAAAGTTGTATGCAGTGTTTTAAGTTTTAACATAGTTAGAGGTATTAGTACACTTTTTCCGTGTTATCATTTATGATTATATTCTTGATCACCGCTAACATACTTCTTGCATTATGCAGTTTTAACAAAGGGATGGATTTGAAGTCAGTCACTGAAATGCTTACATAATTACGCAACCAAGATTCTCAAGGTTTGTAGTCCACCAATAGTTTTGTTTAATTTGTCTGGTGTGATAGGCGGGTTGGAGTCAACAAATGACTAGAATCGACCCATTTATTAGTAAATATGTCAAAACTGCCCACTTTATTTTTGTCTGTATAGTTGGTCAACTGCAGTCTTTAAAAAGCTTTGATCATAGTAAACTCCAAACAAATTCTATGTAATAACTTTGGCTCCTGTTTTCTTTTTGAACAGGTTACTGTCAGCGAGTTCTAGCTATATGTTATCATCTTTGGGTCTCGGTAGCTTTAGCGAGCTCATAGTATGGTGAAAAAATGTAGGAAATTTCGTAATTTCCAGCTTATAGATTACGTGTAAGAAGCTTAAATGTCCTATGATATAAAGGAATGCAATACTCAGTAATTTAGTATCCCACATCGCTTGATTGAAGGCAATGGCCTGTAGAAGGATCCTTATAAAATCAGAAGCCAAACACCAAATGACAAGTGCATATTCCTTGTATGATAACTTCATACTTTTGTTCTAATTACTAGTTTTAATATTTTGTTACTTTTATTCAGGATACCCGCGAGTTTTTATTTGTTTAAAATTTGTTGGTAACTTTGAATAAAAGATAAAAAGGTATTAAAATGTGTTTCCAATAAAAGTATAAATGTTGGTTTTGAGTTAAAGATCTAAATAATGTAAGATTTAAATAACATAGTCGGATGTAGAAAACTTTTCAAAACTCAAAGAGATTTTTTTTTTTTTTTTTTTTTTTTTTTTTTTTTTTTTTTTTTTTATGGCAACCAACAACATGCTTTAAGCAGGTTTTAATTTGCAACCACGAACACAAACCTTTTAGTAAAACTATCGAAAATTTAAGTCATAACATACATCACTTGTCCATAACATAATTCTTGAAACGAAATCAAAGATTAAAAAAAAGAGAGCTAACCTGATCCGTCACTGGTCCATACGATAGATCGAAAGCAACATCATTAAGCTACAAAATTTCCACTAAAACTTGTAAAAACTAAAACAGTAACCCAAAATTAGATTTATTTTTTTATTTATTTTTTTTTTAATTTTTAAATAAATCAATGGAGAATGGACAATGGTCTGTTTATGAGACAAGTTTAATGACTTAAAGTGTTGATGATCGAGTTTCTATTTTATTATAGCATCTAAGGTCGTAGTTTGTCGGCCTTTCTAATTCGTTTGTCATGTGTCTATTTTAGTGTTCATGTGCTTGTGGAAGTTTCTGTCAAATTCGAATAAAGTTTAACCTTTTTTTGGCGAAAATGTTAATGTTTTGCAAGTACTACAGTACTTCTATCCAAGAATTTCTCCAAGACTATATCGTTATAACATTAATGATCACGCACCTTGGTTAGAAATGATGGTACATGATAAAGAAAAGAAATGGATGACTTCATTTAACATAAATGAGGGGAAGTTTTCTGCTGCTATCATGTTAGATGTTATTCATGTTACCTGAACAAGCATGTATTTTGTCAAGTCATATCAAAGTGATTGCGTATTTGCTATTAAAAAAGCTATAGTCGTCACTACAACTTTCAATTACTTTGTCAACGACACGTTCACGTTGTTACTTAATATACTTTACACCATTTGCTAAGCAACACATCAATCATGTGTTACAAACTTAAGTGTTCGATGATATGAAATAAATCGTTAAATCAAGAATACCAAAAGAGTTTGAAGATACGTTGGACGTTAGATTTTGTTATTTCGAAAAGGTTGCAAAAAAAACATGTTTGAATATAGTATCCCACATCGCTCAATTGTAGCAAATGGCCAATAGACACATCCTTATAAAACAAGAAGCCAAACTTTAACTCAGTAGCATATGTTTTTGGCCTTTTGATATGATAACTTTGTACCTTGTTTAGTTATCTAATTACTAGTTTTAATACTTTATTACCTTCTTTTTCAAGAGATTTGCAATGAGTTTTATTAGATAAAATTTTGTTGCAAGTTTTTGGAAAAAAAAGATAAAAGAATATTAAAATTTGTTTCTAAAATAAGTTTAAGGGCCTGTTTACTTTTTTTATTAGAACCTCTGATTCGGTATGGAAGCATATAATATTATTATTATTATTATTTTTGGGCCCACAGATCCCTTAATTCGTCTGGATCTATAGAGGGAAAATAATACACTCCTCCACAAACAGACGGTCTAACAGATGCGGGCCCCACCATCTTTATTAGCCTCTGAAAAAAGAAACACTGCCTAAATGTTTGATTCTATGTAACAGACCTGGTCTTAACGTGTAATGGAGTATTTTTCAATTTCAAACTAACAAAAAATTTAATTTCTGGTTAAATATCCACAATTTTATTTTGTTCTTTTAATGGTAAATAAATTGCATGAGCATATTATGAAACTATGAGACTTTATAGCACGGTTGTAACTTATCTTTTCATGCTTTATTAAGTGTAGAAAACTAATAAATTTCATGACACTGTTGCCCTGTTAATCGAGAGATTAGTTTATTTGAGTTTAGCAGTGATATTTAGACGTAACTAGAATTGAATGGGCTGGTTGTTGCTTATCAAACATTTAAGCAAGTCAAGTAGGTTGAATTAAAAGTTTAGCTTCTAGTCACAGGAAACGCTTAAAGGGTCTAATAGGTTGGAAGTCATCCAAACTCCAGAGTCTATTTGCAAACTATCTCTTACAAGTCAATATTGAAATAGGATTTTTGATGTACCTGAGGTTGAACTTCCAGAGCCATCAATTGAAACATTACCTAGTATCGCAGAAGCTGAGCTACTTAACCCTTCCCGTTTGCCTCCATCTTTTAAGAAACGCTTCTCAACAAAAGTTGTTGATGATTCTACAACTGATAATGACACTGCAGTTAGTTCAAGTTTGGATTCAGTCAAGCACGAGAAACCTCTCCAAGCTGTTAATGCAGAGACACCGATGAAAAATCCGTTGACCCGTTCACAAGTAATCTGGTGAAAATTGTCACCTTTACTCCATGATGCTTGATTCTTTTCAAGTCTTAGTTCAGTAATTTGTTGCTAAACAAGACGTCTAGAGGATCCATGGTACTTATAGTTATTAGCTACTTGTAAAGTTGTATGCACTGTTTTAACATGGTTAGAGGTATTAGTACACTTTTGCCGTGTTATCATTTATGCTTATATTCTTGATCACCGCTAACATACTTCTTGCATTATGCAGTTTTAACAAAGGTATGGATTTGAAGTCGGTCACTAAAATGCTTACATAATTACACAACCAAGATTCTCAAGGTTTGTAGTCCACCAATAGTTTTGTTTAATTTGTCTGGTGTGATAGGTGGGTTAGAGTCAACAAATGACTAGAATCGACTCATTTATTAGTAAATATGTCAAAACTGCCCACTTTATTTTTGTCTGTATAGTTTGTCAACTGAAGTCCTTAAAAAGCTTTGATCATAGTAAACTCCAAACAAATTCTATGTAATAACTTTGGCTCCTGAGTTCTGGCTATAAGTTATCATCTTTGGGTCTCGGTAGCTTTAGCGAGCTCATAGTATGGTGAAATAATGTAGGAAATTTCGTAATTTCCAGCTTCTAGATTATTTGTTAGAAGCTTAAATGTCCTATGATATAAAGGAATGCAATACTTAGAAATTTAGTATCCCACATCGCTTGATTGAAGGCAATGGCCAGTAGAAGGATCCTTATAAAATCAGAAGCCAGACATCGAGTGACAAGTGCATATTCCTTGTATGATAACTTCACACTTTCGTTCTAATTACTAGTTTTAATATTTTGTTACTTTTTTTTCAGGTTATCCGCGAGTCTTTATTTGTTGGTAACTTTGAATAAAAGATAAATAGGTATTAAAATGTATTTGAACGGGAAGATTCCAAACAACATGCTTTAAGCAGGTTTTAATTTGCAACCAGGAACACAAACCTTTTAGTAAAACTATCGAAAATTTAAGTCATCATTTAAGTATCTAAAATACTCTTTAAGCAATATTTAATGGCATATACACTTTTATTTTGTTCCTTATTGTTTAATAAGAGTGGTAGTGACAAATGAATTCTTGATATCGGGACAAATTTACATGGGAGCCAGGTGTGACTGGGTCGCACCCAATTTTGAGTCACAAAGTGCACTTTTTCTTCATGGAAATTGTCGTTTTTTTCTGGAAAATGTGTTTGAAGATACACCAGACGTTAGATTTACCAATCTTATGGTGAGGTACACACACTTACATAAAAAAGAAAGCAATTTAGTACCATAATCACCTTAAATTAATCATTCCACAAAGGCTGCAAACAAGACAAGAGAACATAAAAGTTAGATGTTTGTATCCCACATCGCTTGATTGGTGAAAAGTGGCATGAGAGGGATCCTTATAAAATAAGAAGCCAAACACCAGGTAGAGCAGTCCTTGTTCTTTGCTTTTTGGTATGATAACTTCATACTTCTCTTTTGTTCAATTACTAGTTTTAATATTTTGTTACTTTTTCTTTCTTTTTCGTCCAATGCTTCCAATGAGTTTTATTTGATAAAAATTTGTAAGCACTGGAAAAAAAGGAAAAAAAGATAGAAGAATATTAAAATTTGTTTCTAATTTAGTTTAAATTTTAGATTGGATGTAATAGTCCTTTTTAATGATATAATTTTCGATTTCAAACAAAAATTTTAATTAATTAATTAAGTATCTGAGTACACTTTTATTTTGTTCTTTAATGGTAAATAAGTTTGCATGACCATATTATAAAACACCTACTAATTCAACTACAATATTTCATTTTTAATGAACGAAACCATGCCTTCAAATATTATTAAAAATCGTTTCATACCAAAAATCTTTTTTTTTCTTGTTTATTTTCACATAAAGTAATGACTCTTTTTGTTATAAATGATGCAATAACTCTTGCAATGTATTTGAGAACATCGATTTGATTCATATTTTTGTAAGTAATATTTACTAAATGATCTGATTCATTATAATAATGAACTACTTTATTTAGAACTGGCCATTACAAGTGCGTGTATATTCTTAACTGTGCCTAGACACATAATAGCCATAGTTGTCACTTGAGTTCTAATTTTTTCAGGTCCTCTTAACTTGACGTGATTAAAAATGTTTATACGGTGTACCAACATAGTCATTCCAAGTTAGAAACATACATAAAAGTAAATACTTCTCAACAGCAAAAACTGATCAAACAGTATAATACATAACTGTATATTCCATAGGAATAGTTTGATCACTTTTAAAGCTCGAAAATGACCGCATTTGAGAAAAGAAATAAACGAAGGCCATTATTATTAATACCTAAAAGCCAAAAACAGTAAATATATTTCAATCTTGAATATGAGTCTAGTCTTTGGGCAAAATCTCAGACAAGTTGGCATAAAAGAACCAGGTACAAATACATTCATATCGATACTTCTATTAAAAAAAACGGAAGGACCAATCTAGGGAATAGTTTGAGAGGGGCTTCATGAACGATTAAAGCAAACGTTATATAATACTATCAACTCACAATAGCAATGTAAAGATGGATATGTGACACTCCTGTAATGGTTGACTTTTGTGGTCAAACAACTTTGACATGGTTTCAATTCCAAATGAGGTTTATAATTTTTGATTAAAGGATGTATATAGCAGTATGAATCAAGACGATGAAGTTCACAGGAAATCAGGATGGACAGCATCTTCAACAATCTCATCACTCACCTTTCTCTCGAATGCAACATTTTTACGTATAGATTTAGAGTACTAAGGAGTTACTAACTGACAAATGAAGTTTCGATATGTTTTTTATAGCAATATTGCTCATTTAACACGAAACTAGCATTATCATGATGAGACTTTAGTGCACGGCTTTATTTAATCTTTTTCATGCTTCGAGTGTAGAAACTAATTAAACTATGAACCAATATCGTGAAGCAAAGCTAATTAAAGCTACTGAGTTGTCGGTATAATCAAATTACAGTATTTCATGATAATGAATGAAACCACTTTGCCTTCAAATCGTTTGAGATCATACTTCTTATATGTTCACATAAACTAATGAGTATTTGTCATTTTCATGTGTTCAGTCAAAAAATAGTGTAGACATGAACCTGTTAGCGTAAAATACAGGTTTCGAACCAAACGAGGTGAAGGGACAAAGCATTGTACATATGTTGCATGCAAAATGGGAGCTTGTGATCAAATTTACACCCATGTGGTTTGTATTTTCCGGGTCAAAAAAGGCGACACTCGTGAGTGTTGTTACTTTACTCCTGGGTGTGAAAACCGGATCCTTTTTCGGTTATAATCCATTAATCCTTGAGTTTTGAATAGTTTTTCGCTGAATTATATGAACAATGGTTTGTTTATGAGACAATTTTAATGACTTAAAGTGTTGATGATCAAGCCTGTATTTTTTTTATAGCATAAGATCGTAGTCTGTCTGTGTTTCTTATTCCTTTGTCATGTGTCTATATTAGTGTTCATGTGGTTGTGGAAGTTTATCTCAAATTCGAACAAAGTTTAACCTTTTTGGATGAAAATGTTAGGGTGCGTTTAGTTGGTGAAAAATATCCTATTTTTCTAGAAAAATCTTTATGTGAAAATGAAAAATTGAAAATCCGTTTAGTCATTTTTTCCAACAATATTCAAAACAAATGAAATTTTCATTTTCTAAATTTTAATTAAGAAATTGAAAAGTCCATTCTACCATTCTCACTTTTTTCTTTCTCATTTTTCCTCAACTCAAAAAAAAAAAAAAAAAAAAAAAAAAAAAAAAAAAAAAAAAAAATTCTACCCTTAATCTCTCGTTTCATCCTCCACTCCACTGTCCACCGTCGCTGCCACCGCCCGCCGTCGCCGCAACCATCGGATAATCTTCTTATTATTTTTTAAAAAGAAAAATATAACTCCAACTAAACGGGTTTTCAAAATTCTCAACTCTTCTCTCGAGAAGAAAAATCATTCAATTCTTAAAGGAATTTAGAAATTGAAAAAGTGGATATTTTTCTACAACTGAACGGCACCTTAATGTTTTGCAAGTACTAGAATACTTCTATCCAAGAATTTATCAAAGATGTCGTTATAACATAAATGATCAAGCACCTTGGTTAGAAATGATGGTACATGATAAAGAAAACAAATGAATGACTTCATTGAACATAAATGAGAAAAAGTTTTCTACTGGTATCATATTAGATGTTATTCATGTTACGTGAACAAGCATGTATTTTGTCAAGCCATATCAAACATATAAAGTTGCCTCAAGAATTAAATTAAAGTGATAATGTGTTCCGTCACATTGGAGTCAAAATGATTGCATATTTGTTATTAAAAAGATACATACGTCAACACAATTTTCAATCAGTTTGCTTCTAATTAAGTTTAAATTTTAGAGTCCTCTTCAATGAAATAATTTTCAATTTCAAACAGAAAATTTAATTAATTGATTAAGTATCTAAGTACACGTTTATTTTGTTCTTTAATGGTAAATAAGATTGCATGGCAATATATAAAACCATGACACTTTATTGCACCCCTTATTGGATCTTTTCATGTTTAAAGACTAGGGCTGGGCACGGTTTGAAAATCGGATTGGACTGGACCGGACCGGACCAAAAACCGGTTTGGCACAATACATTATACTGAGAGACCAGACCGAAATGTTCGGTCCATGTCCGGGTTGGTCTGGTCCGGTTTGTCGTCGATCCGGTCCAACAAAGCATAATGTCCGGTTCTACATAAAACCGAACCGAGGACCGAAAATGGTTAAAAGGGTGGACGAGGACCGGACTGAAATACATTCGATCCGGTCCGGTCATGCCGGTTCCATATTTAAGTAATTCAACTAGGAACCAAATATCGTGAAGCAAAACAAAAGCTACTTACTACAATGTCATTTTTAATGCACGAAACTACTTTGCCTTCAAATACTTTATTTAAAATGATGCAATAACTCTTGCAGTGTATTTGAGAACATCGATTTGATTCATATTTTTGTAAGTAATATTTAGTAAATGATTTCATT
Source organism: Artemisia argyi (assembly GCA_030686995.1). Classification (NCBI taxonomy): domain Eukaryota; kingdom Viridiplantae; phylum Streptophyta; class Magnoliopsida; order Asterales; family Asteraceae; genus Artemisia; species Artemisia argyi. Next base: position 17,659 of record JARVZY010003850.1, read on the forward strand.
ACTTGAAGGAAAATGGAGATTCGATCTACGTTATTAATAACTGGAATTAGTTACTCCAAATGAATGTTTTACACAAACGATTAGCTAAAACTACTAAATGGAACGGGGAGGAAGGAGGAGTTTGAGCGGGAAAATTGGTTATAGATGTAGTTTGAACTGTTTTTGGCATTTGTCTTTTCTCTTATGGTGAAGATACATTGGACATTAGATTTATCAATCTTATGGTGAGTAACACACTCACATAAAAAGAAAGAATTTAGTAACATGTTCACCTTAAATCTACCATTTCACAAAGGTTGCCAACTAGACAAGAAAACCTAAACTGATGCAACAATAAAAAGATCAATACAATGTAAAAGTTAGATATTTGTATCCCACATCGCTTGATTAGAGAAGAGAAAAGTATATGTTCTTGCCTTTTTGGTATGATAACTTTTAATTAGAGAAAAGTGCATGTTTTTTATTAGAGAAACGCTAGATTTTTCATACTTCTCTTTTGTCTAATTGCTAGTTTTAAACTTTTAGGGCCCGTTTGATTTGTAGGTAGGTTTAGGATTTGAATTTGATTAGGATTAGGGTTTTGATTTGGATTTGGAGAGAGAAAAATAAAATAAATTTGTATATTATTTATTTTTAAATGAATGTAATAAATTTTATTATATGACAAAAGAAAAAAAAATAATATATGAGAGGTGGAGGTTAGAGATGGGCGCACCTTAAAAATACAATTTATAAAAGTAGGGAAGGGGTAGGGTTTTGCACATGCGGTATTGCGGTGCCCAATCCACAATTTTATATCAAACAATGAAAAATTGGCATCAACCCAAATCCAAATCCAAGGCACATTGGAGTCAACCAAACATGCCCTTACTACTTTGTTACTTTTTTCTTTCCAGTCCTTCCAATGAGTTTTAGGGTGCGTTTGGTTTGTAAGTGGATTGGAATTGGATTTGGATTTCAGAAAGATTTGAAAGAAAATAAGGAGAGAGAAAATTAATTAATGTTTAATTTATATATGAGTTTAATAAGTTTTATGTATTTATTTAAAATAAAATAGATAAAAGATAAAAAAGTACAATGAATTTACGTGACTCACAAAAAGTTAACAAATAAAAAAAAATGATTGGTTGTCTTTCATCCAAAGCCACCTGGGTAGGATGGTATGACAATTTGAAATCAAAATCACATGTGACAAATAAAAAAGTAAACCAAATAAAGGATTAAAAAAATCTTTCATTCTATACCCGGTCACACCCATGAACCAATCGGGCCCTTAATTGATAAAAACTTTGTTGTAAGTTCTTGGGAAAAAAAGTTAAAATAATATTAAAAAAAAATTCTAACTAAGTTTAAATTTTATATTAAATGACAATATATAAAACCAGGACACTTTATTGCACCCTTTTATTGTATCTATTCATTCTTTAAGTAATTCAACTAGGAACCAAATATCGTGAAACAAAACAAAAGCTACTTACTACAATATTTCACTTTTAATGCACGAAACCACTTTGTCTTCAAATGTTATTCAAAATCGTTTCATACCATACATCACTGGTCCATAACATAATTCTTGAAACGAAATCAAAGATTTATATAAAGAGTGCTAACCTGATCCATCACTGGTCCATACGATAGATCGAAAGCAACATCATTAAGCTACAAAATTTCCACTAAAACTTGTAAAAACTAAAACAGTAACCCAAAATTATTTATTTATTTATTTTTTTAAATAAATCAATGGAGAATGGACAATGGTCCGTTTATGAGACAAGTTTAATGACTTAAAATGTTGATGATCGAGTTTCTATTTTATTATAGCATATAAGGTCGTAGTTTGTCTGCCTTTCTAATTCGTTTGTCATGTGTCTATTTTAGTGTTCATGTGATTGTGGAAGTTTATGTCAAATTCGAACAAAGTTTTAACCTTTTTTTTTGGCAAAAATGTTAATGTTTTGCAGGTACTAGAATACTTCTATCCAAGAATTTCTCAAAGACTATATCCTTATAACATTAATGATCAAGCACCTTGGTTAGAAATGATGGTACATGATAAAGAAAACAAATGGATGACTTCATTTAACATAAACGAGGCAAAGTTTTCCACTGGTGTTATGTTAGATGTTATTCATGTTGCGTGAACAAGTAGGCATTTTGACTAACGATATCAAACATGCATTAAAAGTTGCCTCAAGAATCAAATTGATAGTGTGTTCGAGTCACAACGGAGTCAAAGTGATTATGTGTTTGCTATTTAAAAAAACTATACACGTCCGGCGTCCCTACGGCTTTCAATTAGTTTTGCCAACAACACTTTCCGGTCATTACTTTATATATTTTACACCATTTGCCGAGCAACATATCTATCATGTGTTGCAAACTCAAGTGTCTTATGAGATGAAATAATCGTTAAACCAAGAAGACAAAAAGTTTTTGAAGATACATTGAACGTTAGATTCACCATTCTTATGGTTAGTAATAGACACTCACATAGTAAAAAAGTAAAAATTTAGCAGCGTGCTCACCTTAAATTTATTACGGAGTATTTCACATAAGTTGTAAACAAGGAGGGAAAAAAAAAAAAAAAAAAAAAAAAAAAAAAAAAAAGTTAGTTGCAAACAGGGAAAAAAAGAGGCGTAAAATTGATGCAATAATTAGTATCCCACATCGCTTGATTGAATCCAATGGCGAGTAGAAGGATCCTTATAAAATCATAAGCCAAACACTGAATCTCTAGAACATATTCTTGGTATGAATATGAATACTTCATACTTTTGTTCTAATTACTAGTTTTAATATTTTATTACTTTTTTACTCAGTAACCAACAAGTTTTTATTTGTTGAATATTTGTTGGTAACTTTGAATAAAAGATAAAAAGGTATTAAAATGCGTTTCTAAAAAAAGTATAAATGTTGGTTTCGAGTTACAGATTAAAATAATGTAAGATTTAAAAGACATATATAGTAGGATGAGTTACAGTAAAACTAACGAAAATATATGTCATCTTTTTAGTATCCAAAATACTCTTATATTTTGTTCTTTACGATTAATAAAAGGGAGAGTGACAAATGAATTCTTGATATCATAGACAAACTTTATAGGAGCTAGTGTGACAAGAGGCACACTCAATTTTTAGTCATGAAATGTAATTTTCTTTCTTCTAAAAATTGTCGTTTTTTGTGAAAAATGTGTTTGAAGATAGATTGGACGTTATATCTAACAATCCTATCGTCAATAACACACACTCACATAAAAAAGAAAACAATTCTATAACATGTTCACCTTAAATTTATCATTTCATAAAGGTTGCAAACAAGATAAGCAAACAAATTTGTATATAGTATCCCACATCGTTTGATTGAACCAAATGACAAATAGAGAGATCCTTATAAAATAAAAGCCAAAGAACAAATTGAGTAGTACATGTTTTAGGCTTTTTGGAATGATAGCTTCATACTTTAGTCTTGCTAAATTACTAGTTTTAATACTTTGTTACTTTTTTGGCACGTGGTGCAAATTTTATTTAACAAAAATTTGTACTGCTTTCTAAAAAAAGATTAAAAAATTATTAAAATTTGTTTCTAAAATAAGTTTAAATGTTAGTTTCAAGGAAATGGTAGAAAATGTTCTTGTGGTTTTCCATTTTCGCAAGAGATGTTCTCAAAACTTATAATTGCGAAAAATGTCTTTGTGGTTTATACTTTTGTTTGAATAATAACCCGTTAGTCAGGGTCAAAGGCATGCAAAATGACTAATTTATCTGCGTCTTCTTCCTCACTCAAGAACATTAAGCCCGAAACTCATATTTTATGAATTTTAACACCTAAAAACATTATGGAACTATAATTAAAAACAATAATCTTTTAAATCACATAACTTCATTGTAACTTTTTTCTTGATTTTTTCTTTACTGTAACTTTTAGATGCTCCAAAAATTCAGAGTAACATTAAATCCCAACCTGCACATAATGATACATTTTACCCATCCTACCTGACCCACCACGTTACAGTCAAGATGTTCACGATGACCCATCAAAGGCAATTCTAGTGTGGTGATTTTGCATTCATGGTTGGAGAAATTCCAGATTTGCAGATTCCGTAATAGCAGACATTCTCTTGTTTCAGCTCCAGTAAAAACAATCGATAAGCATGATGGTTATGCAGTACCTTGGCAATCAACAAAGCGTTTTCATTTGCATACTGGCATGTGCATTCTGAATGCCTTGACTTAATTCCTATGAAATAATCCTGAACATTTCATGGTTCAAGGTCACCCAAAGCTATAAAATTCTTTCGCATTACGAGTATGAAACAAAAAATTAAGAAAAGAAAATTACGCATATACAAAGCCAATTTCTGCACCGATGTAAGCTTTCTCTCGTGTTAATTCAATTTGAAGCTCTCCAAACTGCCAAAAATATCATAATATATTGCAGGACCACAAGATATTTTGACAAATTTTCATTCGATATACAAAATAATAAATACCTTGAACATCGAGTTTCCTCTTTCGACCCTGCGTCGGTTTCATCAACTACAGGAGTGGCAGACAAAAGTTTCCCGGTTGATATCATTGCTTTGGAAATCTAACCAATACAAAATTGTCAATAAGAAACTCTATCCTCTCATTTAATAAGCGTTATATTTTGACACAAATGTACCTTTTGTAAGTATTTTTGTCATTCTAATTGCTTACAACAATATCAAAAGATTTGGACAAAAATGTTTCAGGTCAACAAACCTCTTTCGATCCATGCAAAAAAAAAAAAAAAAAAAAAAAAAAAAAAAAAAAAAATCATTAACCCGTTATGCAAACAGCCCCCACCGCACCCCATCCATGCTTGCAACATGAAATTCATTAAAGATTTAACAGGTTACCCTTTGTAGTTCACCTTGACTATATTGCCTCATTGACTGAAACCTTCTTTCGGCAGAGGTCAAACGTGTGACAAAAGACTGCAGATAATCGGTTCTTTGGAAAGATGTCATCTTTGATCAGCCCAACAATCTTTTCCTTCGTCTTTACAAGCCGGCTAATGTAGTGGGTAAAAAGCTTCCAGTGTTTGAATACATCCTGATATGGGTCACAATTCAAGTCAACAGAAGTCAAGATAAAAAGTCAAACAAGCCAAACAGAACAATAACCGGATTTCCCGCCATTTTCTATTCACTTTCATTTGTATAAATACATCAATAGTTCATTGCAGAAGTAGCTTATCAAATTGTAAACAACTATCTCTCTATCTGTACAATACATCTTTCCTAATAACAATCACTATTCTTCATGTTCGAGTCTCTATTCTTATCTTCTTGAGCTACTGCTTGTTGAATTAGGCTTTCTTCGATTCTTTATTGAATCCTGGAATAGTCATATCCTTTTGGTACGTATCACATCCATGGTGGTGGTTTTTGCAATGGTTCAAGAACATGGCCTAATTTTCAAAATTATTGTTTCAAGTTGGCGTCGGCTCTACAAGCTGTGATTGTGGCTCCTGACTATCGGCTAGCCCCTTAGAACCGTATGCCATTGGCTATTGAAGATGGGCTTAATTCTGTTAAGTGGCTTCAGGCATCAACTTATGGCAGCTGAGCCGGATCCATGGTTGGTTGAGTGTGTGGACTTTAGTCGTGTTTTCATTTCTGGTGATTCGGCTGGAGGGAACATTGCTCATAATGTGGCAGTGAGGTTAGGGGCTGGTTCAAAGAGTCTTGACCCGGTTCGTGTTAGGGGGTCCGTTTTATTGGCACCGTTCTTTGGTGGGACGCAACTAACCGATTTTGAGGCTAATGGTCCCAAAGACACTTTCATGAACTGGGAACTTAGTTAGCGATATGTTTTTATTACTGTACACCTTTTTCCTTTCTTTGAAACAAAGATACAATTATCACTCTAAAAGTCACACCATGGAATATTGGAGTAAACATAATTACCACAATTTTCTATCAGTAGTGTCTGTTATAAACAAAACATATGCTAGTTACTGCCAAACTAAACACTATTTCCATATTTGTGTTGTCCGTGCAAATTTAGTAAGAAAGAATGTGCACTAACTCGGATAAGTTGTAAAAATCAGATGATCGTTTCTAAGATTGTGTTTTGATACACTTTTGATGTTTGTAGTTGAGATATAAGCAGGCGTTTGACTGTTCAATGTTCATATCAGATAAAAGACCTTATATTTGAATATCAGAAAATTTTACAGCTTGCTTATTCAAAGTGTTGTCTGATTACTAATTCAACTTGTTCATCAGACATTTTTGAATGAATAAAGTTGTTTTGAGTAAAGAACTTATAACATCTTTTTCAAAGTAGCTTATTTAAAAAAGAAATAGGCATATAAGCAGTTTTGATTAGGAATCCCGAACTGGTCCTAACCAAAACTGCTTATTTGACTCCTAAATTATCAGAATAAGTTTCTGTCTACTCAAACACTAGAAAATGAGATACGAATATTTACAACCAAACAAACATAACATAAATCTTGAAACGAAATCAAAGATTTGAAAAAACACTGCTCACCTGCTCCATCATCGGTCCATTTGATAGATCGAAAGCAGCATCATTAAGCTACGAATTTCCACTAAAATTTGGTAAAAACAGTAACTATATAGTAATTTCATCCAAACTCAAAATTAGTTTTTAAAAATAAATCAATGGAGAATGGACAATGGCTTGTTTATGAGACAAGTTTAATGGCTTAAAGTGTTGATAATCAAGTTTCTAGTTTATTATAGCATATAAGGTCGTAGTTTGTCTGCATTTCTAATTCCTTTGCCATGTGTCGATTTTAGTGTTCATGTGATTGTAGAAGTTTATGTCAAACTGAACAAAGTTTACCAGTTTTGGGGAAAATTTAAGGTTTTGCAGGTACTACAATACCACTACCCAAGAATTTCTAAAAGACTATATTGTTATAACATAAATGATCAAGTACCTTAGTTAGAAATGGCCATACATGAAAAGAAAACAAATGGGTAACTTCATTGAACATAAATGAGGCGAAATTTTCTACTGGTATTATGTTAGATGTTATGCCAAAAGTTCTTTATAGATCCAACTTTTACCATAGAACCCATCAAGCAATCTTAGCCACTTATTTTTTTTATCAAAATAAAAAAATAAACTTTCACCTTTTTTTTAAACTTAAATATTTCGCAAACCGTAAATCGTCAAGTTACAAAAAAAATACCATCGCGACGAGAATTAAATTATCTTTCTATAGATATGCATTGTTATATACTTTCGACGAACTTTTTTTTCGATAAACTTTTTTTTTCGCTCAAAAAAATCATATATGATTCGTAAGAATCATACATGATTCGATTTTAACAAATCATATATGATTCTTACGAATCATATATGATTCTTAAGAAATCATA
>JARVZY010003851.1:0-25067 GCA_030686995.1 Artemisia argyi
ACTTTCCAAAATTAATCACTAAAATCCTAAAACATTCACAAAAGTCTAACAATAGCATATATTTTAAGTTAAACAATTAGACTATAAACAATTGTTTGGTTTTCGGTTTATGTTTCATAAAACTATTTTGTTATTTTGAAACTTGTTTTTGTGACTTATTTTTGAAACTATTATGAAACATAAGCCGAAAACCAAACAATATATCTACGGGCTTATGGCTTATTTGGTTTTCGGCTTATGTTTCATAAGCTTATTTATTTATTTTTTTTTACTTATTTTGAAACTATTTAAGTTAAAAAGTTTCAAAATAAGCCATAAAAATTAAGCTTGTGAAACATAAGCCGAAACATAATCAATCCGCAAACAAATATATTAAAACTAGTATACAATTAACCAATATATTAAAACTAATATTTTTCAAAACCTTACAATTAACCAATATATTAAAACTAGTATACCATATATATACTAACCAAACGCCAACTAACATTTAACCAATACTAACTTCACATTTTTTTTAATCCGTAAACTAATACTTAATCACATTTCACAATCCGCAACAATCCCTTTTATATCAAAACCTAATATACTAACCAAACTATACATACGGCTGCAAGCAATAAACTAGTAACCAGCTGTACCTCGGTTGTGGCTCGGCTGTGGTCTCGGCTGTGGCTCAGCTGTGGCTCGGCTGTGGTCTCGTCTTGGGCTATAATAAAAGAGATGCATTATATCAAAAGTTTAAACAAAAAACTATTGTCGGCGACATATCGACGGGATACCAAAAGTTAATAAAAATAAATAAAACGAGGTACAAAAAATAAATTAACAATAATAATAACAATAATAATAACAATTAAATTAATAATAATTAAAAAAAAAACTAGTAATCTGCTGCTGCGGCTGTTGTTGGAGGAGGAGGAGGGGAAGAAGAAGAATTAAACAAAGGAGGGGTTGGGGAAGAATTAAACAAAGGAGGAGGATGAGGAGGTGCACAGTGGTGCTAGTGTGTGGTGGAGGAGGAGCTGTGGTGGTGGAGGGTAATGTGGGGTGGGATTTGGTGGTGGAGGGGTAATGTGGGGTGGGATTTGGTGGAGGAGTGTTGTTTGTGGTGGCGGAGGACTGTTGGTTGTGGTGGTGGAGGGTAATCGCCGGCGAGAGGGGGAGGAGTAATATTTTTATTTTTTCGTCTGTGATAATAATTGAGACAGATCTGGCTGGGTGTATATTCTTATATTCCCGTCGACATGTCGACGGGATTATAGAAGTAATTTTTTATTTAATTAATACTACCGTCGACATGTCGACGGTAATATAAACCTATTTTGTCATTTGCGTTTGGCGGGGAGTATTGAATTTTCACGAAAATTTTGGCGGTTATTAATCCCGTCGACATGTCGACGGGACAATAACCTTTATAATTAAAAAATTTTATTTATTATAAATACTTTTATAAAATGTTAAAAAATAAGTTTTATAAAATTACTTTAATATAATTAAAAAAATTATTTATTATAAATACTTTTATAAAATATTAAAAATAAGTTTTATAAAATTAATAAACTAAATTTATATAATTAAAAAATTTTATTTATTATAAATACTTTTATAAAATGTTAAAAAATAAGTTTTATAAAATTACTTTAATATAATTAAAAAAAATTATTTATTATAAACGAACGAGTCGAGATGCAATGGTTGTACACGAGATATTAAACGAACGAGTTGAGATGCAATGGTTGTACACGAGATGTTAAACGAACGAGTCGAGATGCAATGGTTATACGTGAGATGTTAAACGAACGAGTCGAGAAGATGCAATGGTTATACATGAGATGTTAAACGAACGAGTCGAGATACAATGGTTATACATGAGATGTTAGACGAACGAGTCGAGATGCAATAGGATTTATCCTATAAACATCTGTCAATAAGAAAAACCAACAAAAAACCAACTTTAAAAATAGTGATAGCTTCTATTTAATAGGATTTATCTTTTTAATTTTTCTTTTCAGCTTATTAATAAGATGTTATGGTTGTACATGAGATGTTAAACGAACGAGTCGAGATGCAATGGTTATACATGAGATGTTAAACGAACGAGTCGAGATGCAATGGTTGTACACGAGATGTTAAACGAACGAGTCGAGATGCTATGGTTATACATGAGATGTTAAACGAACGAGTCGAGATACAATGGTTATACATGAGATGTTAGACGAACGAGTCGAGATGCAATAGGATTTATCCTATAAACATCTGTCAATAAGAAAAACCAACAAAAAACCAACTTTAAAAATAGTGATAGCTTCTATTTAATAGGATTTATCTTTTTAATTTTTCTTTTCAGCTTATTAATAAGATGTTATGGTTGTACATGAGATGTTAAACGAACGAGTCGAGATGCAATGGTTATACATGAGATGTTAAACGAACGAGTCGAGATGCAATGGTTGTACACGAGATGTTAAACGAACGAGATGCTATGGTTATACATGAGATGTTAAACGAACGAGTCGAGATACAATGGTTATACATGAGATGTTAAACGAATGAGTCGAGATGCAATAGGATTTATCCTATAAACATCTGTCAATAAGAAAAACCAACAAAAAACCAACTTTAAAAATAGTGATAGCTTCTATTTAATAGGATTTATCTTTTTAATTTTTCTTTTCAGCTTATTAATAAGATGTTATGGTTATACATTAGATGTTAAACGAACGAGTCGAGATGCTATGGTAATACATGAGATGTTAAACGAACGAGTCGAGATGCTATGGTTATACATGAGATGTTAAACGAACGAGTCGAGATACAATGGTTATACATGAGATGTTAAACGAACGAGTCGAGATGCAATAGGATTTATCCTATAAACATCTGTCAATAAGAAAAACCAACAAAAAACCAACTTTAAAAATAGTGATAGCTTCTATTTAATAGGATTTATCTTTTTAATTTTTCTTTTCAGCTTATTAATAAGATGTTATGGTTGTACATGAGATGTTAAACGAACGAGTCGAGATGCAATGGTTATACATGAGATGTTAAACGAACGAGTCGAGATGCAATGGTTGTACACGAGATGTTAAACGAACGAGTCGAGATGCTATGGTTGTACCTAACAACTTTCTTTCTACCTAACAACTTATCCTCACAATATAAACACACACACACACACACACACACTCATCTCACTATCTCTCTCTCTCTATCTCTCTCTCTCTCTCTCTCTCTCTCTCTCTATCTATCTCTCTCTAGCAGTTTCTGTTTTCTGGCGACACCAGCAGTTTCCGGCCGCCGGAATCTTTTTCTAGCCACCACCTTTTATCACCTCAACTTGTAGATCAGGCCACCCCGGTCACGATTCAACCACTCAACCTCACAACCACAAACATACACTATTATCATGGTGAAGAAGATGACAGAATTTGAAGCTTTTCCTTGTCCTTGTGAACGAGGAGACGTGGTTCTGCGAGAATCGCGTAGATCTTACTCCCGTGGTAAACTATACTATGCGTGTCCTTTCTCGCAGGTGAACAATTACATACTTTTTTGTGTATTATATAAATAATTTGGTTAGTTGTTAAAAATAATAGTTTTTACTCTTTAACAGCCTGGGACAAAAGACCATGGATGTGATTTTTTTTTTATGGAAGGAGGAACGACTCGCCAAAATGATGATCGGTTCTCTGGGAGCTTCAACATCAAGCGGTTCTGGATCTGCTCCAACAAGGTGCTCAAACTGTCATGAAAAAGATCTTAGAATAAACATGCTGGAGGCACAAAAACAGGTGGTGGAGGCACAAAAATAGGTGCTAGAGACAAAATTAAGGATGTTGGAGGCAAAACTTGACATGGCAACGCATCCCAACCACGACCACGCATGTCAGTCGGATGCAATACTCCGTGACCTTTTAGGTGACATGGATAAATTTCATATGTAGTACTGTTATCGTTGTTGTTATTGCTGTTATCGTTGTTATTGTTGTTGATGTTGTTTGCTGTTGTTGTTGATGTTGTTTAATAAAATGTTGTTGTTGTGGTAAGTGATGTTGAACTTCCTTTACATTTTAAATTCGTACGCACAAATAATAGAACTGAAGGAGCAATAATTACCAAACATAAAGGCAAACTGTTTATTTAAAACAAGCAAGAGTTCTCAACCACATGCATTTTCATACAGACTAAAACTAAACCACTCGACAACTAAACTAAACAACTCGACAACCAAAGAAAACAACTCAAACTAAACAACTCCACAACCAAACAAAACAACTCAAACTAAACAACTCCACAACCAAACGAAACAACCCGTTTATTTTTTTTTGCGGCTACTTCCCGCTTTACTCGAAGTCGCACCATCTTTTCCCTTCCTTGCTCTCATTTCCTTGACATGTGCAAACGTAGCTTCAAGATTTGTGACCCTATTTAACATATTATCAAGTTTGGTTTCCAACATACTTTCAGCTTCAGCAGCAGCTTGAGCTTCAGCAGCATCTAGCTCGTCCATGTACTCTTTGTAGTACGACTTTTTCCTACACCATTCGATAATCTTGTCTCTCATCCACGGTTCAGCATCCTTAAAATCACTATATTCCTCATAAACTGCATGACCAAAAGTTAACATAACTTCATTAAAAAGGAGCTCGTGTGACAAGATTTTTGAGTACTCCTCTTCAACTGTGCAACCACGCCAAGTTATGTGTGTCTTGTAAGAATTGACGATTGAATTATTTGTGAGATGTGTAAAATGAGACGGAAATAATTTTGTGAGAATGTATATATTGGTAAAAAAATGAGACGGGAATGTATTTGTGAGGATATATATCCTGATTTTTGAAGATATATTCCCGTCGACATGTCGACGGGAACAAGAAAGCGGGAAAATATCCCGCCCAATATTTTACCCATTTATTAAAAATGTTTATAATTAGTAATATACTCCCGTCGACATGTCGACGGGACTCTTAAAACATAATAATTATTATGCTTAATCACACGTTAATTGCGGGATAAAACATTATTAATCTATTCCCGTCGACATGTCGACGGGAATATTTAGCGGGAAATTTCGCGCCCAACTTTTTGGTGAATTATTGAGGCTTAGAAAATATGTTAAAATGTTCCCGTCGACATGTCGACGGGAAAATACGATTATGAAAAATTCAACGCAGTTGGGCTCGGTCAAGCGTTTTTTTTATCGTTTTGTGCCTTATGCCGTCGACATAATGTCGACGGGAAAACCCTCGACGCGTGTTCTCATGATCCTTGTAGTGTATATATAACATTTTAAATTAGCATTGTTCCGTGCAGTCACAAAGATTCAAAAACATCATGATAAGAATTGTATTTTCGTGTAGCTCAATTGTTTGAAAGTAGTTTTTCATCCACCTAGTGTACAATATACATATGCGAATGTAGCACATTGAAATATACGTAAAGATGATGAAAAATACTTTTTTTTTTTTTTTTTTTTTTTTTTAATTTGAGGTATGGTTTGTCGGTAAAAAGGTTTTTGATAAAGTTTCTAAAGAATGTGCCAATATTTGCCTAGCAGAGTTGGTCAAGGGGCTTTTCCTCATGCGAGATGTCTCGAGTTCGAGTCTCCCCATAATGGTTTCCTCCTGTAAAAGTATGAGAGTGTGCTCTCACTAACTACACCAAGTCACTAACTATATCTGAACTAACCAACCGTTCTAAAAAAATAAATAAATAAAAAGTTTCTAAAGAATGTGATAAAATAAAAGAATTTGAGCTTAATGATTCGAGTGAAGTTGATAATAGTTACAAATGCTTTGTGCGTCTTTGATAACTTTGTTGAAAAAGTTGATAAGAATATCGAAAATAATTCACTTGATCATAGTTCATTTGTCTTGGTTGAAGCTGTCAAAGAATTAGTTGAGGTGAAAAATGGATTGACTAATGATGTTGTTGATCATGATCATGTAGCACATGATGAAACAAATGTCGATGATGAAATTTTGAGTAAACAAGAAGATATTGATCACCTACAGAATGTTAAAGTCTTTCAAGAGTAGGAATATGTAGAGAGTGAAGTGATTGAAATATGAACGGATACGTGAAGTTGAGGTGTTGCATGCTATTAAATAAAATGGTAAATTGTGAGAAATAAATATGCATTGGGTGCATAAGTCGTAAATAACTAAATAAGTGACATTTTAGGTGACCGAAAACAGAAAAAAGTCATAAAAGAAGAAAAAGTTGAATACTGTTGTTTAACAAACGTTGACTTGTTAGTTCTTGATCATCATACATTGGTTATTTCTTTCTGCATTTGCACTTCAATTTTTATCCAAAATGGTAACATCTCTCTCTCTCTCTTTTATTACAAACACAACCTTTTTTTTGTTTTTTTTTCTTTTAAACACAAACTCACAGATATAATTTAATTTGCAGGAACAACCCAATAAGTTGCAACTATATTCGTATCACAGTAGTTCATGTGCTTTTCGTGTTCGTATTGCTCTTAACTTAAAAGGTCTTTTCATTTTCTTTATTTCTTCTTTAGTTATTTATTAAATTATTAATGTGGGTTGTATTAAATTTGTTATATGATTGGATTTGTTTTTGTGTGTGGATTGTAACAGAACTTGATTATGAATACAAGGCAGTTGATTTACTTAAAGGAGAACAATATAACCCCGGTAACATATTTCATTATTTCCTTTAGTTCAACTTTTAATTAATCTCATTTTGTATGATATTATTTGTGAATGTTTACGACTTTGTTGTTGTTGGCTTACTTTGTAACAAATTCTATACGGGGTGTGTTTGGTTAAGGTTATGAAATGGCCTTTATGCTTATGTTATCATATATTATAGGGTAAAGTGCAATTTCGTTCTTAATATTTGCCAAAATTGCAGATAATACTTCGAGAGAAAAAATAAATTGCAAATTAGCCACCGAGAGTTAAAGTTGGGTGCAAAATAGCCACCGAGAGCTAACGATCGTTAGTGCTCCCGTTAGTAAGGTCAAAGCGCATGTGAAATGACTAATATACCCTCGTCTTCTTCCCCATTTAAATTTCTTTTGAATTTCCAATTAATTTTAGGGGATTGATACTTACACACATGAAATCGATTATCACTACCTCAACTTGGATAACGATTAATGGAACCACACTTTTCCTGCAATAAAAATCGAAAAGTAATCCCAACCATGGTGTGTTTGTGTCTGTGGGGTAGTGGGTTTCTAAATTTAAAGAAGTAAAAATAATTGCAAAAAATATTTTTTGTTCACATTGTTTTTAAAAATTAAAACACCACATCAGTTAGCCAAATTAGATGATATGTCAGCAATAAATTATACTACAGTTTTTATAAACTTAAAATCACATACTCTGTATTATGTTTACTCAATTGCAAAAAAAAAAAATAAAAAAAAAAATAAATAAAAAATAAAAAATAAAAAATAAAAAATGAAGGAATGTTACTTTAATTTTTTATGTTCTGTTCCGAGTTATCTTGAATCATTGTACATTAACGAGGCTTTTTCTTGGATTAGTTTTGTTAATGTGGATTGATTTGATGATGTATTTCTTGTGATTATAATTTGATGTTCATTCCAATTGTAAAGGATGTGACATTTTTTTTTTTTTTTTTCTTCAAATGTTTTGGGTTTTGTTCTTGATGTTCTTGATTTTGGAATAAAATTAATTGAAAATTCAAAAGAAATTCAAATGGGGAAGAAGATGAGGGTATATTAGTCATTTCACATGCGCTTTGACCTTACTAATGGGAGCACTAACGGCCGTTAGCTTTCGGTGGCTATTTTGCACCCAACTTTAGATTTCGGTGGCTAATTTGTAATTTTTTTTCTCTCGGTGTGTTATTTGGAATTTTGGCAACCATTAGGGACAATTTGCACTTTACCCTATATTATAAGCTCATAAGCCCATATTGAGTGTTTGGATTAGCTTATGTTTACTTTTCTGCGCACTCTCACTGTACATACTTGCCGAAGGTTTTCTTGGAAGCAGTCTTCTTACTTTTGGGTTTATCCTGAGGTAAGGGTAGAATCTGTCTACATTCTACCTCCCCCATACCCCTCCTCGGCAGGATTAGGTATGTTGTTGTTGTTGGATTAGCTTATGTTTAATAAGTGGATAAGCTCAAGTGTTTGGTAAGGTAATTGACCATGAAGGACATGGTTAGTAAGCTCATTAGCTAAGGTGTTTGGATTAGCTTTTGAGACTTATCAAAACCCCCTTATATAAGCTTATAAGCTCACTCATATAAGCTTGGCCAAACACTTGGTTTGGGCTTCTTTGAGTCGTATAATCTAATAAGCCCATCGTATAAGCTTACCCAAACACCCCTAAAATCAGGAGAAGTTGTTTTTTAGAAATATCAATCTAATATGTAAGCACATGCTTATTTAAAACTACTTCTTTTGACCAAAAGACGCTGCCAGCAGAAGCAGTTTGGATGATCTTCAAACTGCTTCTTTAGCAGATAAGCAGGAAAAAAATAATAATAATAATAATAAATAAAAAAACACGTGAAAGATGAAGAGTGTTATTTAAGGGCTGTTTGGGATTACTTATTTTAAGGGCTGTTTTGGTATTAGCTTTGTTGATATCTGCTTCATTAAAGTTTAGTTCTTTTTTTTCCATGTTTTATCATCGTGTCTTGTTCTGTACAGTACCTTGAGGAGAAGTATCCTCAGCATCCTTTGTTGCCTAGAGACCTTGAGAAAAGGGCAATTAATTACCAGGTAAAATCATGGCTTCTTGTTCTCTTAGCACCCTACATTAGGTGCTATATTTGATGACAACGTTATGGTATAATTCTTAGAGTGTATCTTCAACGCTTAGCTTAACCGCTTATTACTTTAGTTATGACATCTTAAGGCCATTCGTGATTGTCCCAAATACATCAGAGTACTCTTTGTTTGGTCTCACAATCGATTTTCCTAATAACAAAATGGAGCCCTAAAGTTTCATGTATCCTTACATGATTATCCGGAAATATTGGCTATCAAGTTGACATTGTCAGGATCTTGGAATAAATATAGTCTTCAATAGGACATGAGATGATATGATGATATTCAGAAATATTCAGCGGACTATCCGAACATGTTTGAAAATGAGACTAATATATTTAGTGTTCTCGTTAAATCAGCTAATGGTCAAGCATTTGCTTCTTATGTAGCATGTATCATGCACATAAATAATTCTTCGTTCCTTGTATCCTGTAGGCTGCAAATATTGTTTCCGCAAGCATACAACCTCTGCTGAATCTAGCTATTTTGGTGAGTAAGAGATTTTGTTACTGTTGACATCCAAAAACCTTCACTGAAATTGTTTTTAACAATCTTGCTTATCATGTTTTGAACTAACTTGTAGAATTCCATCGAGGAAAAGGTTGGTCCTGATGCAAAGCTTACATGGGCTCAAAAACATATTGGTAAAGGCTTCTTAGGTATGTTCCAACATTACTTTTTAAGCCAAACTGATCATAATTTTAAATCTTAAAAACACCTCATAATGTCACAACCCACTAACTTCCCCTTAGGTTAGAAATGCCTTATTAACTTAACTTAGGCCCTCACTAGCACACTAGGATTAGAAATTCCTTATTAGCTTAATTTAGGCCCTTATTAGAGCACACTAGGATTAGAAATGCTTATAGGAATTTCCCGAGCTAAATTTTTTTGCTTTACTATATTATTATAACCTAACTAACCTTCAGACAAGCTCACGTATCTATCTATGCCAACCACTACTATGTTTACTAAAGGTAAACATCCCGGTATGTCAAGTCAAGGTAATAAACATATTTTCACTAAGAAAACTAGTACTATAATACCCCATACTTGCTAGAAAACCCTAAATGCACCTATGTGTTTCTGGTTAGTTTTAAAACCCTAACTGCTTATCTGAACTTACATGAAAAGTGCTTAGGGCTTAGATATAAGTTATAATAGTTGCCTTAGATTATATTAGAACCCTTAGGACATAGTACAACCCCTAGAACTTAGGTACAAGTCATATAAGCCCAAAACCCTAATTAGGTTATAACTTCCCGAAACTAGGTTTAAACTATCTTAAATCTTTACCATAAGCTACCATCACTTAATATAAGCTACTGATACGTGGGAATCGCACCAGGCTTTACTTCTCGAGGGATCTCGAGAATCTTACAACCCCCACCAGGCAGTGTACCTGATCGTTGTAGTATAGTATAGTGACAAGTACTGGGGGATTGATCGTTCAACTCAAGAATAGTGTCGTTAGGATTAGGAAGCCTAAAAACTAGATCTAGAGGTGAAGGATGATTCTTTTTAAATTTTTTTATATTTTATTAAAGCAATTAAAATCTCGGGTTTTTGGAAGAGTGGGCGGAATTAGTTGCTAATCAACTAACCCAATAACTAAGATGCAATCAAAATAAAATAACAGAAATGAAAATAAAGCTAATTAAACTAGTGGTGTGAACAATAATAGGGAGAATTGAGTTTACTTAGGTTTCATTACTCCCTATATATCTTTTACAGGTTGATAGTTTGTTATAATTGCATGGATGACGGGCTATATTCCTTAATACCATTCGTGGGGTGGCGTATGTACTTCCCCAACTCTATAAGCTCCTACTTCACTCCTATGTCGAGCCTGAAAGAAGCTCCTAACATGGGATCATTAGAATTCGCTCATGCATTAAATACAACCATAATAACCTAGTACGCATTGGTTCATGTTTCTTAAGACGTTCAAGCATGTTACCTATGGAAGTCTGCCAGTTTTCTTAAGCCTAACATCGAAATCATTCATCTGTAACAACTATAAACAAACAATCAACCCATAATCAACATCTAGGTTTCACTACATCTAAGCAAACACACAAGAAATCTAGCCTAGCATGTTAAATTCAAGACAAGCGTAAGATATATTCAAACAACACATAGACATATTGAATGAATTGAAAGGATACTTATCTCAATTGAACATGAAAGGTTTCAAAGAGTAAAAACCCTTGAAAGAACAGTAAAATTCGTGCTAGGGTTTCTCCAAAGTTATCCCCTCTTAAGTTATATCTAATGAATGAAAATTGCAAAACTATATATAGATTTTACAAGGTGACGGCGTCAAGAAGGAATATCTGACGCCATCAACTCGCCGCCCATAATGAGATCGGATTGCCTAGATCCAAGTTTGACGCCATCATGTGTAATTTAGTTGTAGGCCGTCACCATATCTTGAACCATGAAGGCCAAGCTTGACGCCGTCACGATTTCTCTGGATCGTCACCACTTCCACCTCTTGTTTATTCTTGACGCCGTTACATGAAGCCTCTTGACGCCGTCAGGTACTGTTCCCAGCAAGGAAAATTAATACTTTTCCGTTTTCTTCACTTTTATGCTCCAAAAACGTCCAAAATGCTTCCTTTTTTCCAGAATTCACTCCAAAAGTACCTAAAATCACAAAAGGAACGATTTAGGGCAATATTTGATCAAATAAATTCAAATCCAGGCTTAAATGACCCCATAAAAACGGCTCATTTTTCGCCTCATCAGCTACTAATAGTTACCAAACATCATTAGGACCTTAAATAAGACACTAAAACATAGATAAAACCTTAAACACTTATTAAACAAAACTAGATTAAAATTAGACTTAAACACCTAAACCATGTTACTTAAGCACCTTAAAATGAACAAGCAACCATCCTAGCACCTCTATATGACTAAGCTAGCACCCTAGCACCTCCAAGCACCCAAGCTAGGAGGTGCATCACCTCCTTGTCACCACCTTTGCTCAAACCGCCACCCTCGGCTCATAACCACTACAACCGTCCTACCCCAGCCCCTAGCTACCACCATAGCCCATCCTCATCACCATCTAGACCTGCCACACCACCCCAATAGCTTTGCTTACTCTCTCATCCCCTCCGTGACACCTAGCAGCCGAAACTTGGGCACCACTCCATGCGAGGGCTATAAAAAGCCAAGCCTCCCTCATTTCTTCTTCACACCTTTCTCTCCTCTCTACCTCACACCTTTCTATAGTATTAGACCCTTAGGAGCTGTAGAAGATGAGTGGCGAAGCCCTGGCCTAGGCGAGTTGTGGTTTGAGTCGAAGGAAACCCTAGAAACCTTAGTACCATCGTTAAACCCTCCCCCAACCTAGGTAACCTTTACTTTATGTATAATAGACTTAGAATAGACTTAGAAAGACCTTAGAACTCTTAGCTAGGACCTAGAACATAATCGTTTGCATGCTTTTATTTTAAAACCCTAGTTAGATCGAATTGCATGCTTAGATGTTATATAGCTTATTTACTTGATATAATCTGAATTATGTGGCTTATATGAACCTATATGAGTTAGTTATAAGCTTAGAAACAAGATTGCCATGCTAAATTATGAATTACATGCATTTAGGACTACTTTTGCAAAATAGTACATGCATAGGGGTATATATTGTAAATTTCTGAAACTATAAAGTCTAGGGACTGTTTTTGACATTTCCTAGAAGATAATAGTGTAAGGACTAGATGTGTAATATATTAAACCTTAAAATATACTATTAAAACAAATATTAAACTAAAAGGACTAAAATTGCAAATATTATAAATATAAGGGTAAATAGGGTAAATACTAAAAATTAGTATAATTTAGGAACTATATATCATTTCTTTAAAATATATTAGTATAGGGACTAAATATGCAACAGTTAGAAAATTATATGCTTAATTGTTATAAGTTTACAAGTTTAGGGTAGAAAACGTAAATATATATATATATATATATATATATATATATATATATATATATATATATATATATATATATATATATATATATATATATATATATATATATATATATAAATGGACTATTTTAATAAAAATATTAAAACCTATTTAAGTTAGAAGCATAACACAATACTAGGGAGCTTCATGCGAGGAGTACTATGTGGATATTTCGTTTTGACGAGTTTGTTGGGTTTACGAATTAAAGTGCCCTGACTCCTCGAACGATTATTGCATATACTTCTGAGATATGATGGCCTGAATGGTGTTATGTTATAACTAAACCCTAATAACAACATAACTCAATAATAGGGAGCTTTGTGTGAGGAGTATTAACTTCTGAATTATGATGGCCCGAACGGTATTATGTTGATCACATAATGCAATAGTAGGGAGCTTAATGTGAGGAGTCATATACTTCTGAATTACAATGGCCCGAACAGTGTTATGTTATATATAAAAACCTAATAGTAAGTAGTTAAGAAAACCGAGACTAAGACTTGCCATACGTACACCCGTACTACCCCAGGATACGTGAGTGAGTTGTCTAAACCCCTACTTTAATTAGCTAGAGACTCAGGTGAGTTTTCATAGCCTCACACATTTTAAATGCTTTCTAAATGTTTTACAAACCCTGTGAGGGGGATTCATGCTTTAAAACCAAATACAAGTCTTTTTTCTGGTTATTGCACGAGTAAACTAACTGCCATCATTACATAACCAAAATTCATGAATATAATCGTTTGGGATATTTTACCCACGCGAACGCGAATATAGTTGATAGATCTATTGGAGTTTGACAACTCCCGTTGGTATTAACACCCCAGTAGGTGGTACCATAAGTACTATATTTGAACCTACTGAAGGTTTAACTTTGGCAAGTTATCCTTCCCATCCCCTCATGGTTTGGTCTGCAGACCCCATGACCTGGATTGTTAACGTGTGGTTCATGAGCTTAGTGCAATATACCTTCTAACACTAACACTTTTCCACAAATAGGGTTTAAGCTGAACCCTGTGGAACTTGTATTTATACTTTAACTTTTTAAACCTATGACTTTCACTCAACATACGTGTTGACTTTTAAGCATGTTATCTTAGGTAATTAGGCACTATAGAAACCCTGGAACGGGGAACCACTGGACATGAGGACGTCCAAAATAGTTATCATTCATCAGTTTTGTGTCATAAAACGTATCTTAGGGACCTCTCTTTGGTAAAAGTAGATCTTATACTGTAAAAACTCTAATGAATAAATGAATGATAACACCTTTTTAAAAAACGTCTCTTTTCGAGTCGTTTTCTATTATCTTGTCTTTGTTTCCATGAGTAATACCCCAAACACTTTATCCGCTGCGATTTGTGAAAAATGGGGGTGTTATAGATTGGCATCAGAGCCTTGGTTATAGTGAACAAAAGGATTTTCCTAAAACTATAACCACTTTTTCCAAAAGGTCCTTCGTGCCATTAGAATCCCCAACTGCTTTTAGGTTAGAATCCCTAACTGCCTTTAGATTAGAATCCCCAACTGCCTTTAGGTTAGAATCCCTAACTTGCCTTTAGAATTAACTTGCCTTTAGACTAACTTGCCTTTAGATTAGAACCCCTGAATTGCCTTTAGGATTAAATATCTCACTATTGCCCTTAGGATTGAATCCACACTATTAGAATTGCCTTTAAGATGCCTATTTAGGTTAGAATTATGCTAAGATATTCCTTCGGGAATTACAGTTAGATATGTCATCCTTTAACAATCCTATCATCGTGTTGGATACCGATGATACGGATACTTCATCCGATGGTTATGAGTATGCTCCGGCTACTCCTACTCACTCATCTACTGGTTCTAATTCTCCGGAAGAATTAGCCTATAATATCTTAACTAACCTAGGATTAAAACTTTCCCCGAATGATCCCTATATGCAAGCATATAATGGGTATATGCAGGCATATAGTGGAAACATTCCTACTGTACCTACTATAACCCCTACCCCACCTAAACCCCGCTATACTAGTCAAGATCATTATGTTCTCGAAATAGATTCACCACCCCTTAAGAAAATACGTTTTATACCACCATCACCTCCCCCTAGGTTTAACATAGGTAGTAGTTCATATAAAACACCTTTAGAAATGCATGATGAACAAATAGATGAAATACTTAGTCATCTAGATAAACTATCTTTAGAAAGAATGGAAGAAGTAGAAATTAGGATTAGGGAATTAAGAATAGGTAAAAATAGGTTAGAAAATGAATTAGAGAAAACTCGCAATCAAGTCTTTAGGTTACAAACAAAATATGAAGGACACTCTGACGAAGTAAGTACCGCACATGTTAGACTTTCCACTATCGAAATGATTATCGAGGAACTTAGGGATAATCATAGGTCTGACATAGATGAACTCCTGGAGGCCATCCAGGATCTTAAGAGTAACATAGAACAAAAATAAGGTTATAGGCTTAGATAATATAAGTTATTGGTAGATGACTTAGTTAAACGGGTACTTGCTAGGTTTTCACTTAAAAAAAAAGTTTTCATAAAACTCGTATCCCGTATTAGGATTCCCCATTGCCTTAGGACACACTATAGATTGCCTTAGGACTTAAAAACTAAAAAAAATAGGAAAAACTAAAACAAGTAGACATACCTAGGAATAGTAAAAACTTAGGATCCCTTAGAATCACTATGCCTTAAGACGGAGGGGGAAACTAATTTCGGTGAACCGTAACGATTCTTGCTAGGAACTTGCCCTTTTTAATACCCATCCGGTATCAGAAAGTGCTGAAAGCACTTAAAACATAAACTATAACAAAATTCTTACCACATTTCAGCACTTAAAACATAAACTATAACAAAATTCTTACCACATCTAACCTTTAGAATGACACGTACAAGAACTACCACACTAGTTACTCCCACTACTCCCGCCATGACTCAGGAAGATATCCAGCGACTAGTGACTGACAGTGTAACTGCAGCGCTAGGAGCTAGGGATGCAAACATGGCTAGAAACCCTGAAATCCCTGTAGTGAAGAAGAGTAACTACAAGAAATTTATAAGCTGTCAGCCCTTCAATTTCAAGGGGACAGAAGGGGCCATAGGATTAATTCATTATTTTGAGAGATGTGAATCGGTATTTTCCCGTAGTAATTGTACAGAGGATTGTAGAGTTAAGTTTACAACGGGAACGCTTACTGTAGGGATGGCAACGGGTCGGGTTTGGGTCGGGTTTTAGTGAACCCGTACCCGTACCCGTTTATAATATCCATACCCAAACCCGCCCCGAAACCCGTTGGGTACCTGATTAATATTATCCATCGGTTTTTCGGGTTTCCCCGCGGGTTTCGGTTATCCCCAATTGAATAATATATAATTGAATAATATATAAACAAAATGACGGTATTAACATTAAGTGACACTAAAATCCACCGAAAAACAAAGGAAAACACCCTAATATAATCATTTTTTAAGTTAAAGAAAATGAATATAGTATCAAACGTTTTAATGCTTTTGAATAATTCATGTACAAAATAAAATATGTTATGTAATAGAGATGCGTATATAAAAAAAACAATGGAAGAAATTACATATAATACATATGTATTCTAGTTAATTTTAATATCAATAAAGCGGGTATAGATTCGGGTAAACGGATACGGGTACGGGTACGGGTAATCGGGCGGGTATTACCAGAACCCGTACCCAAACCCGTACCCGGCTAAAAAATTATATCAATACCCAAACCCGCATCCAAACCCGCCCCCGAACCCGACCCAACCGGTTCGGGTTTCGGTTTTCCCCGTCGGTTTCGGGTGCTTTTGCCATCCCTAGCTTACTGAGGAAGCGTGATCTTGGTGGAACTCGTATGCCCAGCTAATAGGAATAGAAGAGGCATATAAGTTATCTTGGGTTGAGTTTAAGAAACTTATGATTTAGAAATACTGCCCTTGACAGAAGTCAAGAAAATGGAGGATGAATTTTATAACTTGACTGTGAAGGGGAACGATGTTAAAACTTATATCAGGAGATTTCAAGAGTTGGCTACTTTGTGTCCTACAATGGTACCAACTGTTGAAAAGACGATAGAAGTTTTCATCGGAGGTTTGCCCCGGAGTATCGAAGGGAATGTTACAGCCTCTAAACCTCAAACGTTAGAGGAGGCCATTAACATAACCTTAAGGTTAATGGACCAAGTAACAAAGCACAACTCTGTGCCAGTGCCCTACGATAATAAATGAAAGTTCCATGATAGGAGAGCTTTCGGTAACAACCGTAATAAAACCAGTGGTAATCATACAAATCCCTATCTTCAACCAAGGCAAGATAATGCAAGAGCTTATGCCACCACTTTAAATAAGAAATGTAGGTATGGTGGAAGTGACCCTCTGTGTAGGAGATGCAGCTGGCATCACACAGGGCCTTGTGTCATTAAATGTAACATATGTAACAAGGTGGGCCATTACCCAAAGGATTGCAAGAACAAAAGACCAGTTACTGGAGGAAATCCACCACCAGCAACAGTCATTTGTCATACTTGCGGGGAAAAGGGACATTATATGAATAAATGCCCAAAGAAAAATACTGATGGTGCCCAGGGGCATATATGTTGCGAGATAGGAATGATCCACAAGATCCAAGCGTAGTCACGGGTAAGTTTCTTTTAAATAATCATTTAGTTAAAATATTATTTGATTCTGGAGCAGATAGAAGTTTCGTATCCATACCCTTAGCCTCTAGACTTAGGATTAAAGCGTAGTCACGGGTAAGTTTCTTTTAAATAATCATTTAGTTAAAATATTATTTGATTCTGGAGCAGATAGAAGTTTCGTATCCATACCCTTAGCCTCTAGACTTAGGATTAAACCCATAGCTTTAGATAATTATTATGAGATAGAAATGGCCGACGGAAACTTAGTTAATACTAACACGGTCATTAAGGGTTGTACCCTAACTTTACTTAACCACCACTTTGAGATTGATCTCATACCTATTAGACTCGGTAGTTTTGACGTTGTTGTGGGAATGGATTGGTTGTCCAAGAATCAAGCAAATATTCTTTGTGACGAGAAAATCATCCATGTACCTATCAACGGTGAGACTTTAACTATCCGAGGAGATCAAAGTAGAACTAGACTTAACTTCATTTCATGTATCAAAGCAAAACGATACATGTCACGAGGTTGTCACCACAAGTGACGGAGACTAAGCCAGATGAAAAACGACTGGAGAAGATCCCTGTAGTCAGGGAATACCCAGAAGTTTTTCCTAAGGATTTACCTGGCCTACCTCTGATTCGTCAAATTGAATTTCAAATCGACTTAATTCCCGAAACAGCACCTATAGCCCAAGCACCCTATAGGTTAACCCCTTCAGAGATGAAGGAACTCTCTGAACAACTCCAAGAATTAATTGATTGAGGTTTTATACATCCAAGTACATCACCCTGGGGAGCTCCTGTCCAATTCATAAAGAAGAAAGACGGATCTATGAGGATGTGTATCGATTATTGTGGATTAAATAAACTTACTATCAAAAATTGATACCCATTACCCCGTATTGATGACCTATTTGATCAACTACAAGGTTCGAGCGTATACTCAAAAATCGACTTACGATCAGGCTATCATCAACTGAGAGTAAGGGAAGAAGATATCCCTAAGACCGCTTTCAGAACAAGATATGGGCACTATGAATTTCAAGTTATGCCATTTGGTTTGACAAATGCACCAGCGGTTTTCATGGACCTCATGAATCGGGTGTGTAAACCATACTTGGATAAATTTGTTATAGTGTTCATAGATGATATCCTTATCTATTCACGTAATGAGGAAGAGCACGCTAAACACTTGAGAATAATCCTAGAACTGCTTAAGACAGAGAAACTTTATGCAAAGTTCTCTAAGTGTGAATTATTGATTAGTGTTGTGCAATTTCTCGGACACATGATAGATAAACAAGGACTTCGTGTCGATCCAACAAAAATCAAAGCCGTTAAGGATTGGTCGCAACCTAAAAATCCTACTAAGATACGACAATTCTTAGGACTTGCGGGCTACTATCGAAGGTTTATTGAGCGATTTTCAAAAATAGCTAAACCTTTGACAGAGCTAACCCAGAAAAACAGGAAGTTTGACCGGGGGAAAAGATCAAGAGATAGTTTTCCAACTTTTGAAGAGAAAGTTATTTGAAGCTCCGATCTTAGCATTACCAGAGGGAAACGATGATTTTGTCGTTTACTGTGATGCTTGTCGAAGAGGTCTTGGAGCTGTGTTAATGCAAAAGGATAAAGTAATCGCTTATGCATCACGACAACTCATGACACATGAGGAAAACTACACTACACATGATCTAGAGTTAGGAGCAGTAGTGTTCGCTCTAAGAATATGGAGACATTATCTGTATGGCACTAAGTGTACGGTTTTCACTGAACACAAAAAGCCTACAGCATATTCTTAATCAAAAAGAGTTGAACATGAGACAACGTCGATGGGTAGAACTGCTTGCTGATTACGATTGTGAGATTCGTTATCATCGTGGCAAAGCTAACGTGGTAGCAGATGCTTTGAGCCGAAAGGAACGAATCAAACCACTTAGAGTTAGGTCGTTAGTAATGACTCTTCATTCGAATCTACCTTCTCAAATACTCAAAGCCCAGAATGAAGCCCTCGAAATGAAGGATCGTAAACTTGAGAATTTACGAGGGATGGATAAGGCTTTTGAGATAAGTTCAAACGGAACTCATTGTATTAAGGGTCGAAAATGGTTACCCTATCATGGTAACTTAAGGAACGTAATAATGCACGAGTCCCATAAATCTAAGTACTCCATTCACCCAGGTTCTGAAAAGATGTATTAGGATCTGAAGAAACACTATTGGTGGCCTGACATGAAGGCATCCATTGCCAGATATGTGGGCAGGTGTTTAACATGTTCTAGAGTAAAGGCTGAATGCTAAAAGCCGTCTGGTTTATTGGAACAGCCTGAGATTCCCATTTGGAAGTAAGAAAGAATTACGATGGATTTTATCACCAAACTACCTAGAACATTCAACGGGCATGATGATATTTGGGTAATAGGTGATCGCCGTATGAAATCAGCACACTTCATTCAACGGGCCTGACATGAAGGCATCCATTGCCAGATATGTGGGCAAGTGTTTAACATGTTCTAGAGTAAAGGCTGAATGCTAAAAGCTGTCTGGTTTATTGGAACAGCCTGAGATTCCCATTTGGAAGTAGGAAAGAATTACGATGGATTTTATCACCAAACTACCTAGAACATTCAACGGGCATGATGATATTTGGGTAATAGGTGATCGCCGTATGAAATCAGCACACTTCATTCCTATATGAGAAACAGATGATATGGAAACCCTTGCTAGGTTGTACCTCAAGGAAATAGTTTCCCGACATGGAGTGCCAATATCGATTATATCGGATCGTGATTCTCGTTTCACGTCAAGATTTTGGCAATCTATGCAAAAGGCCTTGGGTACTCAGATAGACATGAGTACGGCATATGATCCGCAAACCGATGGTCAAAGTGAAAGAACTATCCAAACACTCGAGGATATGCTTCGAGCGTGTGTGATAGATTTTGGAAAAGGATGGGAGAAACACTTACCATTGGTAGAATTCTCATATAACAATAGTTATCACGCTAGCATTAAAGCAGCACCGTATGAGGCACTTTATGGGAGAAAGTGTAGATCTCCGGTCTGCTGGGCTGAAGTTGGAGAAGTACAACTCACGGGTCCGGAGATAATCCATGAGACAAATGAGAAAATAGTTCAAATCTGACAACGCTTACAAGCTGCAAGAGATCGGAAAAAGAGTTATGCCGATATAAGACGTAAGCCTTTAGAATTTCAAGTCGGGGATAGGGTTATGTTGCAAGTTTCACCTAGGAAAGGTGTCTTTCATTTCGGAAAGCAAGAAAAGCTTAGTCCGAGATACATTGGACCTTTTAAGGTTTTAGAACGAATTGGTCCAGTGGCATACCGACTTGAATTACCGGATGAACTAAGTAATACACATGACACGTTTCACGTATCAAATCTTAAGAAGTGTTTATCTGACGAGTCACTTGTTGTTCCTATTAAAGAGCTTCAATTGGACGATAAGCTCAATTTCACTCTGAAACCAGTGGAAATTATGGACCGAGAGGTCAGAAATCTGAAACATCACCGAATTCCTATCGTTAAGGTACGCTGGGACTCCCAAAGAGGACCAGAGTATACTTGGGAATGAGAGGATCAAATCCGTGCTAAATATCCCCATCTATTCTCACCATCACATACTAACCATAGTTAAATCTCAGGACGAGATTTTCTTTCAGGATGGGAGACTGTCACAACCCACTAACTTCCCCTTAGGTTAGGAATACCTTATTAACTTAACTTAGGCTCTCACTAGCACACTAGGATTAGAAATGCCTTATTAACTTAACTTAGGCCCTTATTAGAGCACACTAGGATTAGAAATGCCTATAGGATTTTCCCGAGCTAAATTTTTTTGCTTTAATATATTCTTATAACCTAACTAACCTTCAGACAAGCTCACGTATCCATCTATGCCAACCACTACTATTTTTACTTAAGGTAAATATCCCAGTATGTCAAGTCAAGGTAATAAACATATTTTCACTAAGAAAACTAGTACTATAATACCCCATACTTGCTAGAAAATCCTAAATGCACATATGTGTTTCCGGTTAGTTTTAAAACCCTAACTGCTTATCTGAACTTACATGAAAAGTGCTTAGGACTTATATATAAGTTATAATAGTTGCCTTAGGATATATTAGAACCCTTAGGACATAGTACAACCCATATAACTTAGGTACAAGTCATATAAGCCCAAAACCCTAATTAGGTTATAACTTCCGGAAACTAGGTCTAAACTATCTTAAATCTTTACAATAAGCTACCATCACTTATTATAAGCTACTAATAG
Organism: Artemisia argyi; assembly: GCA_030686995.1. Taxonomy (NCBI): domain Eukaryota; kingdom Viridiplantae; phylum Streptophyta; class Magnoliopsida; order Asterales; family Asteraceae; genus Artemisia; species Artemisia argyi. Next base: position 21,736 of record JARVZY010003851.1, read on the forward strand.
TTACTAAACATCATTTGGACCTTAAATAAGACACTAAAACATAGATAAAACCTTAAGCACTTATTAAAAAACTAGATTAAAATTAGACTTAAACACCTAAACCATGTTACTTAAGCACCTTAAAATGAACAAGCAACCATCCTAGCACCTCTATATGACTAAGCGAGCACCCTAGCACCTCCAAGGACCCAAGCTAGAAGGTGCATCACAACCTTGTCACCACCTTTTCTCAAACCGCCACCCTCTGCTCATAACCACCACAACCATCCTACCCCGCCCCCTAGCTACCACCATAGCCCATCCACATCACCATCTAGACCTGCCACACCACCCCAATAGCTTTGCTTACTCCCTCCTCCCCTCCGTGACACCTAGTAGCTGAAACTTGGGCACCACTCCATGCAAGGGCTATAAATAGCCAAGCCTCCCCTCATTTCTTCTTCACACCTTTCTCTCCTCTCTACCTCACACCTTTCTATAGTATTAGACCCTTAGGAACTGTAGAAGACGAGTGGCGAAGCCCTGGCCTAGGCGAGTTGTGGTTTGAGTCGAAGAAAACCCAAAAAACCTTAGTACCATCGTTAAGCCCTCCCCGACCTAGGTAACCTTTACTTTACGTATAATAGACTTAGAATAGACTTAGAAAGACCTTAGGACTCTTAGTTAGGACCTAGAACATAATCGTTTGCATGCTTTTATTTTAAAACCCTAGCTAGATCGAATTGCATGCTTAGATGTTATATAGCTTATTTACTTGATATAATCTGAATTATGTGTCTTATTTGAACCTATATGAGTTAGTTATAAGCTTAGAAACTAGATTGCCATGCTAAATTATGAATTACATGCATTTAGGACTAGTTTTGCAAAATATTACATGCATAGGGGTATATATTGTAAGTTCCTGAAACTATAAAGTCTAGGGACTGTTTTTGACATTTCCTAGAAGATAATAGTGTAAGGACTAGATTTGCAATATATTAAACCTTAAAATAAACAATTAAAACAAATATTAAACTAAAAGGACTAAACTTGCAAATATTATAAATATAAGGGTAAATAGGGTAAATACTAAAAATTAGTATAATTTAGGAACTATATATCATTTCTTTAAAATATATTAGTATAGGGACTAAATATGCAATAGTTAGAAAATTATATGCTTAATTGTTATAAGTTTACAAGTTTAGGGTAGAAAACGTAAATATATATATATATATATATATATATATATATATATATATATATATATATATATATATATATATATATATATATATAAGGGTTAAAAATGGACTACTTTAATAAAAATATAAAAACCTATTTAAGTTAGAAGCATAACACAATACTAGGGAGCTTCATGCGAGGAGTACTATGTGGACATTTCATTTTGACGAGTTTGTTGGGTTTACGAATTAAAGTGCCCTAACTCCTCGAACGATTATTGCATATACTTCTGAGATATGATGGCCTGAACGGTGTTATGTTATAACTAAAACCTAATAACTACATAACTCAATAACAGGGAGCTTTGTGTGAGGAGTATTAACTTCTGAATTATGATGGCCCCAACGGTATTATGCTGATCACATAATACAATAGTAGGGAGCTTCATGTGAGGAGTTATATACTTCTGAATTACAATGGCCCGAACAGTGTTATGTTATATATAAAAACCTAATAGTAATTAGTTAAGAAAACCGATACTAAGACTTGACATACGCACACCCGCACTACCCCAGGAAACGTGAGTGAGTTGTCTAAACCCCTACTTTAATTAGCTAGAGACTCAGGTGAGTTTTCATAGCCTCACACCTTTTAAATGCTTTCTAAATGTTTTACAAATCCTGTGAGGGGGATACATGCTTTAAAACCAAATACAAGTCTTTTCTCTCGTTATTGTACAAGTAAACTAACTGCCATCATTACATAACCAAAATTCATGAATATAATCGTTTGGGATATTTTACCCACACGAACGCGAATATAGTTGATAGATCTATTGGAGTTTGACAACTCCTGTTGGTATTAACTCCCCACTAAATGGTACCAATAAGTACTATATTTGAACCCACTGAATGTTTAACTTTGGCAAGTTATCCTTCCCATCCCCTCATGGTTTGGTCTGCAGACCCCATGACCCAGATTGTTAAAGTGTGGTTCATGAGCTTAGTGCAATATACCTTCTAACACTAACACTTTTCCACACATAGGGTTTAAGCTGAACCTTGTGGAACTTGTATTTATACTTTAACTTTTTAAACCTACGACTCTCACTCAACATACACGTTGACTTTTAAGCATGTTATCTTAGGTAATTAGGCACTATAGGAACCCTGGCACGGGGAACCACTGGACATGCGGACGTCCAAAATAGTTATCATTCATTAGTTTTGTGTCATAAAACGTATCTTAAGGACCTCTCTTTTGGTAAAAGTACATCTTTTACTGTAAAAACTCTGATGAATAAATGAATGATAAAACATTTTTCAAAAACGTCTCTTTTCGAGTCGTTTTCTATTATCTTGTCTTTGTTTCCATGAGTAATACCCCAAACACTTTATCCGCTGCGATCAGTGAAAAATGAGGGTGTTACACATAAGAATAATTCGACCAATGTGGTGTAAAATGCAATACTAAAGAAACGACTGTTGAAATATCCATGGTCTTAATATTGAGCAAATGGTAAAATTTACTTAAATACAAAAGTTTCAGTTTACTGGGCTTACATGATTTTTTTACTTTGCAGCACTCGAGAAATTACTAGAAAAACATGCTGGAAAATACGCCACAGGAGATGATGTTTATCTGGTATTTTCCTACCTCTTAAATGCCCTCGTTTATATAATCCTAATTGTTGTCATCATTTTCTAAGAACATAACTAAGGTTGATTTTTTATATTATTTTATTTATTTATTATTATTATCATTTTTTTTTTGATTTAATAGAAAACATGAATTTCTAACAATACGCCCACTTTTGTTGTTGGCTTAGTAAAGAAAATTTTTGCATGCTAATTGTAGTTGGTGTTGTTTGAATTTCTTTAATTCTTGCAGGCTGATTTGTTCCTAGCACCGCAAGTCCATGGTTCAGTACAGAGGTTCAACCTTGATATGGTATCGTTTGCTATATATTGTTTCCATCACACGTGTTGTGAATCATAAATTACTTTCCGAATTTCATATTGTTTTGATACATTTTTTTATTGTCCATAGCTATATACTGCATGTATCTCGTTTGAGGAAATCTAAATTTTATAATTTGTTATTGGTCAATACAGACACAATACCCTACTCTGTCTAGGGTTCATGAGGCATATATGCAGCTACCT
>JARVZY010003852.1:0-25072 GCA_030686995.1 Artemisia argyi
AGATAAGCATAGAATAGATCTTGTGTATATTCTATTTAGATAGCTTTATACTTATCTTGTAAAGGACTCCTTGTGCTATAAAAGGAGGTCCTAGGTTAAAGCTTAGGCACGTATCAATTAGAGAGTTTCAAGGTGTAACCCTAGTGATAAGCAAGATCACTCGTATTATTATCATTAATAATGTTGGAGCTTAAAGTTTGGTTTATACTTTGTGTTCATCTTATACAACTGTTCTCACTCACAAATAAATTCATAACCAATCTTCTAAGTACTACTAAGTATATTCTGCGTACTTGTTAGTATTACTCAAAGTATCACTCTAACACAAGGCGTGTATTAAGATCCAACACTACACATGAGCCAGATATCGCTTTTTACATGATATAGCAGGAACATGCTAATACAGAAAAACAGAGAAATACAACCTTGATAACACCTTTGTAATACCAACTTAAACAAAATAGTAATCAACACTAGATCTTTCTTAACTGTACAAGAGCTATTATGTATTAATGTTGGTGATTTTAGTGTCATCATCTATTTTAAGTAATTGTTATTTACTAGAGACCAATGTGATTCCATATTAAGCTCAGATACGAATAAAGGAAGCGTAAGCTCGGATACGAATAAAGGAAGCGTGGAGTACACTCTCATTTGAGTTAATATGTTTTTTGACCACGACAAAAATAGAAAGCAGTAATGATATTGTGTTTGCTAATATGTTTGTTTTTCTGACAATTATTTGACTGATTTTCATTCTTTGTCATCTCAAGCATGCAGTATGCTACAAGCATTGAAGAGAATCAGTTAATAATGGCCTCAACCGCCCAACGCCTCCAACAGCTAATACAAAACTCCTTATGGAGAAAGTTCAAGTATTTTGGAAGAACCGAGTTTTAAAAAGCTAAACTTATACTCCGTATTTTTTAGGCACTCCGAAAAACTGTCATCCAAACAAGCCTATATTCAATTAACCTACCAAAAACTTCATTTTGATTGGGGTAATCTACCATTTCCATAGCTAGGATCATAAGCTTATGTTAACTTCTAGCTTGCTAATTTTTGAGTTATAGCTAAATCCATTGTTAAGCACCAGCAGAAGAGAGGAATAATGCCCAAAGCCATATATGTAAAAAGATATGAATCCCTACAGATTCGACATAAAAGACATCCTTGACAAGTTTCAATGCCAGTTACATGGTGACCATCATACAATTTTCTGGAAAGATGCAAATTATCAATTGAACATTTGTCTACTTTGCTGCAGCAACAAGCGCAGATCTTGCTTGGGTAAAAGTAGAAATGACTGATCCCAGTTGCAACTTGTCATTGCACCCAAAAGTCAACCTATACCTGCACAGCCAATAACAATCACAGAAACGAATTTCAGCAACTAATAACTTAAATTGCAATTCATCAATAACATGCTCCCAGCTACTTTTTGGATAAAGCTAGCAGCTAGCAGCTAGCATTATCCCTTTTGTTGCAGAAATGATATGCACAGGACCATTCGACCCTACCCTTTTTAGCTATAACTTTATTTGATCCATTTGAGATAAAACACTTTCCAAACTAACCCATTCATTACCCTTTTAACTATATGATATATATCTTTATTTGACCCATTTCAGATAAAAACACAATCGAAAATATCCATCCATAAGTAAATCAATAGACATTGGCACATTGGCGCCTCTAAAGAAATGAAAGGTAAAAGTACATACTCGATATCAGCCAAGTCATTGATGAGCTGGACTCTAACATCTGAGGGCATTTTGATTCTGAAAACAAACCTGAAAACACACGTATGTTTTAGTAAGACAGCTGCAAAACAAGTAGTAGCTTAATAGCCAGATATATGAGACTTACATAGTTACTTCTCTTACGATGTCCACTAAAGCCAATCCTTTAGTTGCCTTCATATCGGATATTTCTACGAAGAGTTAAGCACCAACCAACAAAGATAAAGAAGAAAAGTAAAAGCAAAAGATGCTGCGAGGAGGAGATTCCTCTTAGATTGCATGCTAAAAATAAATCTAAAATTAACTAATGTTGGATACGTTGAAAGCTGGATGAAAAAGGCTCATTAAGAAGCCAGTACGATATCTGCTCAATGTCTTTAGGCAATGGATTGCCAGTGCAGAGGTAGACAGCTTCTTCAGTTATCTGCTGAGAAGCCATATGTGTTGACTGCATGAATTAAACACAGTGGATCTATTAGCTTAATTGTAATCATAACAGACATCAAACATCAACCAAGAATCTGTCACTGTGAACCACATCATATGTATGCCTGTGTATTCTGTATACAAAGACTACTCTTAAAGTCAGCACATAAATACTATTGACTAGATTTTTTTATATCTGAATTAGGACAAAAATATGCTTCCTTCAATAATTCAGACTTATTTAAGGCATATGTATATCGGGTGTGTGCGAGCGCACGTGCGTTGAAGTTTCTAACACAGCCACATCGATAGATGTATCACGTAACGTGCTAATAAATTTCAATTCATGATGAATATCTCATTTTTATTCAGCATATTAAAACAAAATAAGATGACTAGTTTACATTCTGCTTTTCTTAGATGATGCAAAACGTACATGTAGCCTCGAAGCACAAATGAATCAAATACAACTTCCTACTTTGATAAGAAGTAGATATTCGCACCATAAAGACTGAAGAAACTGTTAACTGAAACAGATGGTGAGCAAGAAACAGATTACCTGCAAAATGTTCAAAGCCTTCCTCATATCACCATTGCTAAGCCGTACAAGAGCTTTTAATCCATCTTCCGTCACGTCAAGCCTAATTTAACATTTATCGTTACAGTATTAAAATCAGGGTTTCCTGGAAGATGTCTTGTATCATTTACTAAAGGGGGCAGAGTTCAAAAGTGAACATGAGCCAAAACATTAAAAACCCTAAGAAAGCTCTGTAACTATTACATATAGGCCATACTGGTGTTTCTTTTTTTGTTAGCTAAGGGATGCGTGGGGCCTATGTGGGACCCACGGCTGTTAAATGGTCTTAATGGGGAGAGTCTCAATTATACCACTCACATGGGGATAGAGGCACTAGTGGAAAAATGGTGGGCTCCACATAAAAAAAACATTATTATATACTTTGTGTGAACCCATTCCCTTAGCTAAGGGAAAAAGAAACACCCCTACCCAATATGATTTAACTAAAAGGTGTAAGGAAATTGAATGGACTTGGGAGCAAAAAAAATCACTCTAAGGTCGACTTTGATCATCCAAGAATAAGTAGTGAGCAAAATGTTTAACAAAAAAACTGAAAACAATCAGTAAGCAATGAGGTTCAATATGAGACCCATGCCGGTTTAGAAGACCTGCTAGTTATGATGCATACTTGAACATTGTAAACAGATGAAAGGCACCTATCTACAAACTATACATGCGTAAAGAATGTGCGTTAAAAGTAACCACATTATAAACATAAAATTATGCAACATATAACTTCTTTAAAGCAAAGGAAAGAGTAAATGGGGATCATCAGAAATCAAGTCAAGCTTTGAGCTATTTAAGAAGAAAGTTAGCAAACCTACCCTTCTGCAGTAATCACATGTTTAAGTCGTTCATTGACATGAACAGCATCCAGAGGTGCAAACCGAAATCTAGTGCATCTTGATTGCAGTGCAGGAATAATCTTGTTGACATTATTACAGATAAGCGCGAACCTAGTACTTTTTGTGTATCTCTCAATTACTGCATTACAAAAACGTTCACCAGTAAATACCCATCAAATAGAAACACAACCAAGTTACTTCAACATCATACATTACCTCGCCGAAGAGCAAATTGCGCATCTTTTGTCATTGCATCCGCCTCATCCAAAAGAACCAGCTTCACTGATGCTTTTGCGCTGACAAATAGCAAAAGGACAAAGAGGATACATAAACCCAATAAAACATGTCATCACTAAGTTCAAATAAATACTCCGCATAGTTCAGAGGGGTTTGGGAACTGGGGTTGCGTATTTTTCTGCTTAGTTTCTTATTTTTAAGCAGATAAGAAGTTTCAAGTGTTTGGATCATCCAAACTGCTTCTGCTTATCTGCTTATTTTGGGGCAAAAAAAGGTTTTTTGCTAGCAGGTCGACACATGCTTATTGAAGAGCTTATTCGAGATGGAAGTAAAAACTACTTTTTTTACAATCATATATAAACCTAAAACCCATTATAAATGGATTAGTTTTAAAAAAAAATCTAACAAAACAATGTTTTCTGGTCTTATTGCATACAAAGTAAGCAAATACGAACACCATTTCTTGTAGTGCGGAATTAAACAGCTTATAAATGCTTAATCAAAACCAGCAAAGCAACCCCAAACACCCTCTAGGGGGATTCAGTATCGAGCAACAACTTTATAACATAAAAGAGTGACCGATAGCTTAAAACCCTATAAGATACAACCAATCATATAATAAAAACAACAGAATCAACGATTTTTTACCCAAAAGAAAAGCTCTGAGTACTCGCAAAATCCTGAATCTGCTGTCTAACAACATCAATCCCACGTTCATCAGAAGCATTAAGTTCCAAAACCATATTATGCATCTGTGCCCCAAACAGCTTCCTAGCAACTGCAAGTATAGTCGATGTCTTGCCCGTCCCGGGTGGTCCATACAGCAACAGATGCGGCATTTTATTCTCACTAGTAAGCCTATCAACTGTTCCACAAAACGCCCCAATTAAAAAAAAAAAAACACACATTTCAAGACATACCCAATTCAAAATCAATACAAAACATTCAAATGGGTTTAAAAAATACAGCAACATAAGAGGAATTTTATGGTCATTAGTGAGCCTATCAGTTGTTAAATGAAATGCCACACTGAAAATATTTTAAGACTTGCCCAATTCAAGATTTGTTGAAAAGATGTGTTTAAGCTTACTTTTGAAAATGTTCCGGTATGACACGTGCACCCAAAATATTACTTGATATGTGAACTTGTTATTCTGTATTAATCTGTCAGTTTTGTAACTGGTTACGTAACATTTGAAAAAGTACATTTCTGTTAAGGTAACAGAATGGTAATGATTTGGGTACATGTCCAATAATGAAATATTTTAAAAAGTACACATCTATTGTATCCACAAAAAGGTGTGAATTGGCACCCCACAAGTAATAGTTCCAGTGGGGCACTCGAGTGAGCACGAGCCGAGACTCGAACCGACCCGTGACCTTTTATCCACAAAATCTCTCATCTATTGTATAACTTAAACCCTAAGAAATACTCGACTAGATAAATAAATACATCAATAAATGAGGCATTTTATTCTCACAAGTAAGCCGATCAACTGTGATTAGGATCCTCGCATATTTTACCAAACATGATAGCTCATGCGGCTAAAGCTTGTGAGAGGAAGGCATTTTATTAGCCTATCAACTGTTCGATGAAATACCACAATGAAAATAAAAGATTTTAGAACTAACCCAATTCAAGATTTGTTAGAATGATTCAAATGGCATATAGATATACAGTAACAAATGTGGCAGTTCATTGTCACTGGTAAACCTATCAACCAAGAACAGAACCCGGACAAAATTTGACAATGTGCACTCACGAAAACAAAAACAATGTTAAAAACATTTTTTTATTATTATTTACCCAGATGCATTTAGAAAATTCAAGGGTTTTAACAAAAATTAGCACTACGCCAATTCAAAATCAATACAGAACATTCAAATGGGTAAAAAAAATACAGCAACATAAGAGGAATTTTATCGTCATTAGTGAGCCTATCAGCTGTTAAATGAAATACCACAATGAAAATATTTTAAGACTTGCACAATTCAAGATTTGTTGAAAAGATGAGTTTAAGCCTACCTTTGAAAATGTTCCGGTATGACACGTGTACCCAAAATATTACTTGATATGTGAACTTGTTATTCTGTATTAATCTGTCAGTTTTGTAACTGGTTACGTAACATTTGAAAAAGTACATTTCTGTTAAGGTAACAGAATGGTAATGATTTGGGTACATGTCCAATAATGAAATATTTTAAACAGTAAACATTTATTGTATCCAGTTATCCACAAAAAGGTGTGAATTGGCACCCCATAAAGAATAGTTCCAGTGCCCCACTGGAGTGAGCACGAGCCGAGACTCAAACCCGTGACCTTTTATCCACAAAATCTCTCCGGTGGGCCCATGGGTTTTTTGGAGGTGGGTACCAACTTAGCCAAAGCCCTTTGGTGTACGCATCTATTGTATAACTTAAACCCTAAGAAATACTCGACTAGATAAATAAATACATCAATAAATGAGGCATTTTATTCTCACAAGTAAGCCTATCAACTGTGATTATGATCCTCGCATATTTTACCAAACATGATAGCTCATGCGGCTAAAGCTTGTGAGAGGAAGGCATTTTATTAGCCTATCAACTGTTCGATGAAATACCACAACGAAAATAAAAGATTTTAGAACTAACCCAATTCAAGATTTGTTAGAATGATTCAAATGGCATATAGATATACAGTAACAAATGTGGCAGTTCATTGTCACTGGTAAACCTATCAACCAAGAACAGAACCCGGACAAAATTTGACAATGTGCACTCACGAAAACAAAAACAATGTTAAAAACATAATTTTTTTTACCAGGTGCATTTAGAAAAATCAAGGGTTTTAACAAAAATTAGCACTACGCCGCAAAAATCTATGGGTGCCCCGTGAACCCCCGGACCCACCCCAATGAAAAAAAACACAAATTAAGACTAACCCAGCTCAATATTAATCCAAAACATTCAAATGAGACAAAGAGATACAGTAACAAATATGGGATTAACAAGCCTATCAAGTGTTCGACGAAATGCCACAATGAAAAAAAACACATTTTGAACCTAACCCAATTCAGGATTTGTAAACAAGATTCAAAAGGGTATAATAAAAGTGGGTTTACTTGTATCGATGATGTCGCGATGAGCGGCGACGTCTGCGAGGGACTGTGGGCGGAATTTTTCGACCCATGGTGTGAGTTTGGTGTGTGGTGGTGGGGCGGTGGCTATGGATTTGCCTTTGTTGTTGGTGGTGGTGGTGGTGATGGGTGTGTCGTCGTCTATGTCCATTACATCCGCCATTTTTTAGGATTGAGATTGAAAAGGGGGTTCTTTTGGGGGTTTTGTGTGTGTGTTTTGGGCGGGAGAAAATGAAGTATGGCGCCACACAATGCCTTAGGTCTTGCTATATACACTTTATTTCTAAAAAGTAAATAATACTCTTCCTTGAAAAAAAACAAACAAACAAAATAAACAAAAAAAGAAAAAATAACAACAAAACAAAAACAAAACAAAACAAAATCAAAAAATAAACTGTAGAAACTAGAAGGCGTTGAATAGTTTCACCGTTTTTATTTACGTTTTAGAAAATTTTCTTTTATAAAATAGTTTTATGAAAAATAATTCGATTCGATCTTTATGTGAACACAACAACAAACAAATACAATAATAAGCAAGTAAGTAAATATAGGGAAAGAAACGATCAAACCGGGACACGAAGATTTATAGTGGTTCTGCTACGAAGCTCTCTCTTCGCCCTACTCCACTCCTCGAGTCTCACACTCGAGAGTTTCACAAACACTATATCAACATGCTCCCTTATGGCGGAACAAACCTTACACAAGCTTACACCAATTTTAACGACACTAAGCGGAAAGTCGAGTCCTAATCATAGTTAGAACCAATCTACCAAAGCCCATGTGGCTACACACCTCGTACCAACACGATGGCACGATACAACACAACACAATATAAGACTTGCACTCAAGTCCAATCAAATACAAGAATCAATATAAAAGAATGGAGGTTTGGAAGAGATCCGCAACAACGGTATGAGATGAGAAAGACTTTTCTTCAACACTTCGTTTATTGACAACAACGAGTGTTCTTCTCTTTCACTTTAGAGGAATGATAAGTGTGATCACTTATAAATAGAGCTGGCAAATTGGGTACCTGTTAGGACCTGTTAAGACCTGTTAAGGGAAAAAATGTACTATGCAATTTTTTTATTTTTTAAAAATAATTGTTTTTAGTATTCTAGGGTTCAATATTTAACCTTTTTGATACATAAAACGTATATTTGTCATACTCAAACCATCAAAACCAAGTGTTAAACGAGTCGTTTTCATGTTTGAAACTTATGTTATTCGCGCGCTCAAAACCTGTTAAGACCTGTTAAGACACGATTTTCCAGCTCTACTTATAAACAACTTAGAACCCGATAATGTGATCAAATAAGATAGTTTGGAATGATTTTGGGAATACAGAAAGTTTTAGTGCTCAAGAGGTTCGATTTCTGAAAGGGAACAATTCTGTATTTATAGGCGTCAGGAAAGAGGGGGACGGTCCTTTATCGCTAAGGGACCGTCTGCCCATTTGCAAGACCGTCCCGACAGACGTTCCTCTTTTTGTCCTGACGTGGTGAAAAATTATCTGGTGCAAAAAATCTGTCGGTTTTGAGAGGGAAATATAGTTGTTATACATTTGAAATTTGAAATCATTTTCTTAATAAAACATTTCTTTTAATTATACAAAAATACTTTTGTAAAAATGTTTTTGTGACATGAAAATGTGATGTTTTGATGAAAAATAAATTCTTTGATCACATACACAAGTTGGTAGTTGTTTGTACATACCTTAAGTGATGTTGAAGACGAAAACGAGTTTTCTCGATCAAAAATTTATTAGTCGTAGTTTTACGTAACGTGTATTTATATTTTGTGATTATCAAAACTAGTAGAGACTGAATAATGCAAATGACGTTTTTGACATTGTGGAAAACTAGAAGGGGGGAGGGTTGAATAGTTTTACGTCTTTTTAATTTGTTACAAAAGATTGTTTGAAAGTTTTCTTTGTTTTCAAAAATTTAGATTCAATACTATGTGATATCAAGTCTTGCACAATATGAACAACAATATATATGTACGATATAGCAATGATAATGTAAGTAAAGAAATAAATGAGAGATGGAAAGATCGAACCGCGAGACAAGAGATTTATAGTGGTTCGGCTACAAGGTCACCTTCCTTGCCTTACTCCACTCCCCGAGCACCTAACTTGAGAGTTTTCTTCACTATGTTAACAAGCTCCCTTGTGGCGGAGAAAACCTTACACACCAATTTACACACCACAACTTCGTCACAACTTGATCACAACTTCTACACAACTTCTTCACATCAATCTACTTCACACCAATACTTCTTCACACCTTTCTACTTCACACCAATCTACTTCACACCTATTTACTTCACACCAATCTTCTTCACACCTATTTACTTCACACCAATCTTCTTCACACCTTTCTACTTCCTAACTCTTCTTCTTCACAACAAACTACTAACCTATCACACTACTTATATACATAGCTAAACTATCTTCTATCAAATATTCACAACTAATTACACAAAGAGATAGATACAATGGATAATGCTCTAACAACTTGGATGTGGAGATCACAACAAGTTGTAATACTTCTTGTCTTGAGGGATAGAAGTATTCTTCTCTTGCACTTGAGAGGATGATGTTTGAATCACTTTGAAACAAAGATTTATGAATGTATGATTAAAGGATTAAGAGAATGGAAATTGAGATCTAGAACAGAAAGTTTAGGAGTGCAAAAGGTGGGGAAAAATTCCAGATTTAAGGTGGTATTTATAGGCAAAAATTTCTAACAACTGGAGCGTGCCGGTCCCCTTAAATCATGGCCGGTCCCCTTAATTTTAAGGGGACCGCCCCTTATAATTAAGGGGGCCGCCCAGCTGTAACGGCCAGAAATTTTGCTTTTAGTGAAGAAAGTTTATTTGGTGAAAAACTAACTAATTTTGGTTAAAAATTTGAATTCATATATTTAGTATGATTAAAACATTTTTCTTTATTACCAAAAGTGTTTTTCAAAAATATATAATTAAATAAACTTTGTAATGATTAATTAAATACCCCTTTGATCATAAATTGCACTAAACACTTTGTTTATTCATACCTTAAGTGATTTGGATGTAAAGAGAATGTTAATCACTAAATAGTTGTTTATGTCATAAATTTTAGTTCTATGAGTTTATGTTTTGTAATAATCAAAACATAGAGATATTGATAATATGTTAATAATGTTTTTAGGCATTATTTATGTCAACAATCTCCCCCTTTTTGATTATTACAAAACCTTAAACTCAATAGGTCTAAAATTTGTTTTTGGACAAGTATTTTAGAGTTTACTATTCTCTTCTCCCCTTTTTGTAAAATCAAAAAGGTTAATCCGAGTAAGCTTCATAGAAGAAGTTAAACGGGTAGAATGCTCTCCCTTGATGTATGCTCCCCCTCATTTGAGAGCACCAAGTGAACGTGATGAGGAGAAAAATGAACCATTTTTAGGGGGTCATTTAAGCCCGGAATTGAATTTATTTGATTAAATATTGCCCTAAATCATTCCTTTTGTGATTTTAGGTACTTTGGGAGTGAATTCTAGAAAATGAAGCATTTTGGACGTTTTTTGAGCATAAAAGTGAAGAAAACGGCAAAGACTTAATTTTTCATGCTGAGAACATTGCCTGACGGCGTCAAGAAGGAAATTGTGATGGCGTCAAGAGTAAAATCCATGACGACCCAGAGAAAACCTGAAGGTGTCAAGAGAAGGGCGTCAAGAGTTAATATGATGACGGCCTGCATAAGGAGTACACGTGACGGCGTCAAACCCAGATCTAGGCATTCCGAGAATTTATTTGGCGACGAGATGACGGCGTCAGACATTTGCTCTTAACGCCGTCACCTCACAAAATCTATATATACTTTTCTATTTTTCATTCATTACGAGAGGAACTTGTGTGGAGAATACTAGGGTCGAACCTAATAAACCCTAGGTCGTTTGTAACAGTATTTTCAAGGGTTTTCACCCCTTGAAACCTTTCATGTTCAATTAAGATAAGTCCTCTTTTAATTCATTCAATATGTCTATGTGTTGTTTGAATATATCTTATGCTTGTCTTGATTTCAACATGCTAGGCTAGATCTTTCATGTGTTTGCTTAGATGTAATGAAACCTAGATGTTAATTATAGGTTGATTGCTTGTTTATAGTTGTATTGGATGAATGATTTCAATGTTAGGCTTAAGAAAACTGGCAGATCTCCATTGTGTAACTTGCTTGAACGTCTTAAGAAACATGAACCGATGTGTAATAGGTTTTAATGGTTGTATTTAATGCATGAGCAAATTCTAGTGATCCCATGTTAGGAGCTTCTTAGCCGGCTCGACATAGGAGTGAAGTAGACGCTTATAGGATTGGGGAAGTAAGTACGCCACCCCATGAATGGTATTAAGGAATACAATCCGTCATCCACGCAACTGTAACAAGTAATTAACCTGTAAAAGATATCTAGGGAGTAGTGAAATCTAAGTAAACACAATTCTCCCATATATTGTTCACACGTCTATCTTAATTTAGTTTATTTTCATTTTTAGTATTTTATTTTGATTGCATCTTAGTAATTGGGTTAGTTGACTAGCAACTAATTCTGCCCAACTCCTTCAAAACCGAGATTTTTAATTGCTTTCATAAAACTAAAAAAAAAATACAAAAAGAATCATCCCTCATCTATAGACCTAGTCTTTAGGTTTTCTAATCCTAGCGACACTATTCCTAGCTGAACGATCAATCCCCCGGTACTTGTCACTATACTATACTACAACGATCAGGTACACTGCCTGGTGGGGGTTGTAAGCTTCTCGAGATCCCTCGAGAGGTAAAGCCTGGTGCAATCCCTACGCATCAAGTTTTTGGCGCCGCAGCCCGGGGAATAGTTATTGTCTAGGTTAGGATTTCTTTTATTAGGTCACTTGCTAGATTCCTTTCTAGTAAGATTTTATTTTTATTTTTAGGTTCTCTTTAGTCTATCTTATTTCTTCGTGTTTTTGTTCGTAACTCTTTGCCATCCGACATCATGGACGATGGTAACATCTTTGAACCCATCAACCCACCACAACAAGACCACCCACAAAACCCACCACTAGCTAACCAACCTCTTAGGCCCCGAACCCTAGGAGAGTACTCCCGACCTAGCCACCAAGGCTATCGAAACACCATTGAGCTCAACCAAGGAGCCAATGTGTCTCCCTTGCGGTCCGACACCATCCGGTTGGTGCAAAGCGGATATGCATTCCATGGACTTCGTTCCGAAGATCCAAATCAACATCTCAAGGACTTACTTAAAATCGTGGATTCTATAGACCTTGATGCTACAACTAGAGAGTCGACCCGATTACGCCTATTCTAATTCTCTCTACGTGATCAAGCTAGTCAATGGCTTGAACGTTTACCCGCGGGATCCATCACCTCATGGGATGATCTCACCACTCGTTTCCTTGCTCAATTTTTCCCACCGGGGAGAACTACCAAGCTTAGAAATGATATCTTGATGTTCCAACAACGTCAAGGTGAAACTCTATATGAAGCATGGACTCGATTCAAGGACTTACTCCAAAAAGTCCCTCATCATGGCATAGATCTTTGGCTCCAAGTCCAAATCTTCTATGACCATATCGATCTATCCACAAGGCGAGCCATTGACCAATCGGCCGGTGGTAAGCTACGTGACCTAAGTGCGGAAGAATCATGGGAACTCATAGAAGATCTTGCTCTCTGTGACAACGAAAGTTGGAATGATCCCCGTGATTTGAACAAAACGGTCAAGGCAATATCTTTGCCTTCGAACAATTCTAGCACTCCCGACCGATGAGTGCTCAAACACTCATCATTTTTAGTCAGTCTGAACTGCAAAAACATCCAAAAACACCCAAATACGCATCAAAATACTGAAAGTATTTCAAAATTGTGTTTTATATGTTTTAGATGCAAAATGAGCAAAAACAAATGAAAAATGCACTAAGTTTGCAAAATTGACAGTTTCAGTCCCCCAACTTTCATAAAATGACAAAACTAGTCCCTGGATATTCAAAATATAGAAAATTATCACCAAAGGTCCTTTTGAAATCATAAGTTGTCATATTTAGTCCTTTGGTGAAAAATTGGAAAAGTTTTGGGAATTTACAATTTAGCCCCTGAAGTTACAGATTTTGGCTGATTTAGTCCCTGGTGGGATATTTTTGAAAGGAAAATCATTTTTTGCCCTTGGAAAATCAAAATGTATCACAAATAGTCCTTGGGTGAAATTTTCAGAAAATTGCAAGTTTAGTCCCCGAGGTTTGGAAATTTACAAATTTGGTCCCCGGGAAATTTTGAAAAATGAAAATGCAAAAAAATGGTTTTTTGAAATATTGGTGATTGGTGTTTTGGTCCTTGGTATTACTTTTGGGGAATTTCATTTTCAGTCCCTTAGTTTTTGCAAAATTACAACTATGGTCCTTGTGATTTTGATATTACACCAAATGAACCCTTAACTAATCCAAAACCAAACACCAAAGTTCACAGCCGGATCCAAACACAACCTTATTACCCCAATCCATACTCCATTAGCCCATCCCACCTTATCACACCCTCAGCCCACTTTGATCTCAGCCCACCCCCACTTTACAACTAATAAAAACGCACCCTTTTATAATCCAGTCAACACCCAGGTTTGACTCCACTCACCCTCCACCTCACCTCTCTATACCCTGCAACACCAGCTAACACAATCATCACCCTACCCCTTCACCCTCTGTCATACTCAAACTCACCCCCTTGCACCTCCATCCAAACACTCCACTCCAAAACACCACCTCTGGCTTCAAATATCTTCAAGAAACAGACAAAGCAAGTTGGGCGCCAAAAATTTGAATGGACGAGATTGAAGTAAACTGATCCTATGGTCCAAGTTGTTGCTGGGAAACACTCATAGGGTCCCACTAAACCCTAAAAGTCAAGAATGAAAAGAAAGAAGGGAGAGATGGAGCAGAGTGAGTTTTTAGTAGTGTAGTTTTTTTATAATGTCATTTTTAATTAAGTTCTTCAATTCCAGTTGTAAAATTTAGTTTTAAGTTGTAATCTCAAGTGTTTAATGTATGTCCAAGTCAGTTTAATGAACAATTTTTAGTTGTCTTAATAAAATTCAGTTAATGCCATTTTATTGTGAAAATCTCAAGTGTACTTTTAGTTGTTAAGAGTGTTGGTCAGTAATCATACAATCTCATTTTGTGTTCACTTATAAGATTTACAAGCTTTGAGATCACTTAGGAGACTGCCAAGTAAATTTATCAAAAACACTAAAAATATAACAAGAATAGTGAGAAAATAAAAAATTTCAGTGTAGAAGATAAAGGAAGCATTGGAGCAGTGTGTATTTTGGATTTCTCTGAGTTAAATGCATTGTGGAAGGTTATAAGAAGTGATCTAAGGTCCTTGGTTCATTGTTCATGCTGAGGTGAAGAGCTTTTGTAAGTTTAGTTATCCATCTCACTTTACAGTCCTTATCCATTTTAAATAGGTAGATTCAAGTGTTACTGCATGCCATAGTTTAGAAGTTTATTGTTACATTCAGTGTGTTTTGATCATTTTTTTTAGCTTAAATGTTTGTAACTGAGCTTGTTAGATTTACTTTTGTTACTTGTTATTTGGTACTGAGTATGCTACAGCATCACTTTTAGTGACAAGTGATTCTTAGATTTAATGTGTTAATGCTGTAGGATCTGGTTAGTTTGATTTAAATTTATGTTAGTGATATAAATTGAGCATAATAGTAGTGTTATGCAACTCAGATATCATAGGTTTAGTGCAACTCAGCTGATAAAGGGGTGTTTGGAATTTGCTGGTACAAAGAGCTCTGAGGTGTTTTGTTTGTTGCTTTCAGTTAACATATGTCACAGTAGGGTTAGTAAAGTTAATCAAATCATAAAATCAAAGTTCTTATAGTAAAAAGTCAAAATTCTCTTTGAAACTCTTGGATTTTGTTCACTGTTAAGGTTTCAGGTACCAAAATCATCCAAACCATTTTAGTAGATGTTAAGTTAGCCTAAATTAGTTTACTTATAGCTTAGTGTAACTTTTTCAGTCATTAGATGCAAATCAAAGTTCAAAATAGTCAATTCTCATGTTCTAGTCAAAAGTCAAAACTTTTTCCTTAGGCAGAAATCTCAAAACTTACAAGAATTGTTTTGATTTCTTTACTTGGATTCTGAACTTGTGCTCTTTACATGTCATAGTATCCCACCTCAACTTTTGAATCCCAAGCTCATTACATTTTTAGTAATTTTTCTGTGGGTCCCATCACTGCTTAAACACACCTGCAGGGGGAGTTATCTCCCCTGCACCCAGCTTCTGTTTTGTGACCAAGTTTTCTTTTGACCAGTATTTGTTGGTTAATTAAGCTCAGGTCCTGAGCTTTGGTGTTTTGTATACCCTGCTAGGTGGGCTTGTTATTCCATAAGTGGTTTGGCCCCATTTTCTTTCTAGCTCACTTAAAATTGCCCTCAAAACCAGTCTCAGACCACTGCTGCTGTTGCTGTTCTTAGAATAAGCTGAGCTTGTTTGATTTGGCTTTAACCTGTGATCTAGCTTATCTAGTTGTTGTTGTAAGCTTGTTGAGATTGCATGTGATTGTGTTTATGTGGATTTCCATTGTGTTGTGCTTATGAGATTCTTTGGCTAGCCACTTAGCTCCAAAATTGCACTTTGGCATCAAACCTCACAACTGTGAGAGTCTAAGAAGCTTGCATAAGCTTGATTTTTGCTTTTCAGAAATAAATACTTTTCAAAACTTGGTTAAAATCTGTTTTTAAGTAGTTTACAAAAAGAAAAACCAAAAAAATAAATGTTTTGCAAAAATGGACATAAGCCAGGGTCGAACCTTGGACCTCTAGTGTTGACTGGTCAACACTCAGACCAAAGCCAAGCACCATCTGTGCTTCCTTCTTGTTAGTGTTTTGGTTTTCTCTTGTTTTATTTATAGTAGTAGGAATTAAATAAGCTTATTCAGCTTATTTCTTTTTTCTACTGCTTATAAATAAGCTCTTGGTCCTTTTCATATTTTTTTTAGCCTCATAATAGTATTAAGTAATTTTAGAAAAAGTTTTGTAATTTTCAAAAATAGTTTAGTATTTTTTATAATTATATTTAGTTTAATTAGTATTTAATTAATAATAAATAATTAAAAAGTTAAAAAAATATTTTCTTTTTTCTAAATTTTTCTTTTATTATTAGGTTCGTAAAAATATAACTTTCATGTCCGTAGGGTTAGCGTAGCTCAAATTTCACGTTTTATTTTGCGCACTCGCGTTTTATTTAATTAACTTTCGCGTTTTTAATTTTAGATTATGTTTTAGGGTTCCCTAACTTTCTATTATCATTCCCGTAGACTTTTAAGTAGTTTTTGAGTTTTAATTTTCATTCCTTGTTCGAATTCATGTTTTAGTTGCGTTAATTTTACTTTTCGTACGTTATTTGCAACTCGCGTTTTATTTTTAGGTTATGTTAGTAAAAGTAGTTTGTTAAATAAAGAAAAACCAAAAACATAAATAAAGTGATAGCTTCTATTTAAGCCGTTTGGCTTATTTTTCTGCTTACGTATAAGCAAATTCTGATTTTAAGTTTTTAGATTGCGTTTTAAGTTAATTAGGTTTCACGTCATTGTTAATAGAGTATGTTTAAATCGTTCTCTTTCGTTTTTCCTTAGTTTAATCATCTCACACCCTTTCCTGTCCAAATTCACCCGATCACAAACCTGTTTTGATTACCATCCACACCTCGTCGGGACATAACGACCCGGGAAAACACTATACTTCCGCGGAGCATTGACTCTAGGCAGTTTGACCTTGTTGACCATCACCTGGTCAGTTTAGGTTGACCATTCAGAGCCAATCAAATTTTGGCACCGCTGCCGGGGAGGCTGTGTGCGTATTCTAAACGATTTTACAGATTAGTGAATCTGAATATACACTCATTGTATATTTACCATCCTTTGTTCATATTTTCTTATTACAAAAACAAAACTGTTCCCGAAAACATTTTAAATTCAGTTTTCAACGAACACAAAAAACACAAAAACATTTTCTTTATCATTTGTACAAAATGTTTATCCAAAAATCCAAAAATATTCTCCTTTACCCTCTCACATATTTGATTCTTCATCCCTACCCCTCCCTAACCTTTTGATTCTTTCTATGTCTCATCCACACCTTCTGGTTTGCCAGTGGTGTGGTAGTTCTTATAATGGTGGTAATTGCCCCGGTTGTGGCATGGTAGAGTCAGGAAACGGGTCTGTCTATAACCAAGATCCCTATTCCTACCATGACACGACTGATTTATTCCACCAGCTACCACACCATCAGTCTCAGCAGTTTTACTGTTGTGAGTACTGTGGTGGTTCACACTACAGTTCTGATTGTCAATCGGGAAACACGCTTGTCTATGAGCAGTTTCCTGATAACGATTATGACTCTAGCACATACAACCCACAGCCACATCAGTTTTACTGTTGTGATTACTGTGGAGGTCCACACTTCAGTTCGGATTGTCAAACAAGGAATCCATTTCCTTGTAACAATTACGACTATTCGTTTTCAAACCCACCTCCACAGTACCAAAAGAACCAAGCAACTCCTCATGACACTGAGCAAGACCTTTTACTAGAGGCTCTTGATATATTGAAAGAACTTAAGGAGGAGTTGGCTACTACATCGTTTCAAAACTCTCGTGAGAAATCCATGGCAGAATTACTTGCTGAAGAACGAGATGCTAGAAACGAATTGAGCAAGGAGGAATTACTTGTCTTAGAACAAGCAGCTAAAACACGTGCCATATTTCGCAATGCTGCTCTTCTCGACGATGATGATGATGTTACCCTTGATATTTCTCAATTTTGTGAGGGTTCATCAAGTTCATCTGTTGTGATTCCTTCCTCGGAAAATCAGGGAGAAAAGACTATGATAGAATTACTAGCAGAAGAACAAATGAAATTTATAAAACCCATGTCTGCTAGTCCTTCTCAACTCCCTCAGTCTATTGATATCACACCCGAAGTTCACACTCACTCTTTGAACATGGGGGATGAGCATCTTGACACTATTCCTGCAAAGGAATCGGACGAATTCATAAAGTCTAGTGTTGAGATCCTTGTCCCAATCTCGAGAGAGTCACAGGGAACTCTTGAGCATATGTGTGATATTCCTTCCCCTCTTGAGTGTTCAAACGATCATTTTGAGACTTTCTCCGAATTTAATGATGATTGTACATCTCATGGAGACATCGAGTATGTTGAGGCATCAGTTCCACAAACTGATGCTCATCATCTTCTTGAGGAGTTCGCCGATGAACTTACTCACATCAATCCACTTTCATTGGAAAGTGATGATGGTCTCCTCGATTTCCAAGCCGATCTGGGAGACATTGAAAGTCTCCTATATCATGATCCGTCACTCACTTCTGATCCCAACAGTCCAATAGAGAATGTTAATCTCTTTGTTCCCGAAACATTCAATACGACTCTCACCAATCCTCTATTTGAATTCGAATCTGAATTCACTATGATTTCTAACAATCCAATCTTTGACGAGGATTGTGATGAGTCCACAATGGAACATGAATTCACAGATTCACATCTTGTGAATGATTCTCTTCATGAGGAGTTCTCCGGTGAACTCACTCATCATGTCATGACTCCTCCGGAGTTTGATAGCCCGGGGGGAGATGCACTCAATTATGAGGATTTGCAAATTCCCACCCACCCTCCCGGGATATTTACGAGCTTAACCCTTGCAATCCAAATTCAGGCTACGGAGCCTGATCTCAAGGAAGGAAATCAAATCATGATTTTCATCATGGTTTTCTTCCTTTTCTTCACCTATAAGGTGTTCGGGAATGAAGACACTATCTTTGACCCCGGCATTTTCATGTATCATTATCTTGAGCTGGGTACTTATCTCATCGGAGTGGAACTTTCACGTGCTTCATATGTTTGTCCAAACATTTTGAATGAAAGTCCGATTGAGATTGTTTCTTCCACATCATGCTTCCCCAAGGACAAATGAATTCGGGGTCGAGTCAAGCTAGCGACTCGGTAAACAAAAACAGTAGCATGTTTATAGGGTTTTCACCCTAAGTGTGGGGGAGTCCCCCATGCTATGGTTACTTATGAAGTGAAAATACAAAATGGTGTTTTCCACGCTTAGCTTGTAATGTTGCCCTTTTACGTTCAAAATGTCGGCATAATAGCCGGGATTTTGAATATTGAGGACAATATTATGCTAAGTGTGGGGGGTATTCGCTATTCTAGCGAATTTTAACACATTTTACTATATAATACCCCCGTTTTAGCCAAAATTCAAAAATTTTTCAAAATTTTTTCACTTGAGTTCAAAATTTTTGTGGTAATCAGTCCGCCTTGTCTAACTGACAAAAAGGATTGGCTAGTCCAGGAGCAAACGGCTCTTGGTAAAGACATCTCAAATCCGTTTACGACTTGCAATTTGCCCAAAATTGTATGGTTCCTCAACTCCCCATATCCTCAAAAGCAAATGAGTTGGCTAGCCCGCAAGATTATGGCTTGTGGTAAAGGCAGTGGAAAATCCATAATTGGTAATCAGCTCACCAAGATGTTGACTATTCCATCAAGAGCTGGCTAGTCCAGAAGCAAACGGCTTTTGGTAAAGACTACTCAAATCCGTTGACAGCTGGTGGTTTGCTCAAAATCACACGGTTATCAGGTGTGCCACAGTTCTTACACCTGGCTACTCCAGAAGTGATGGCTTTTGGTAAAGAGGTTTTCAAATCCATCAAGTTTTCAAAACAGTTATTGCTAGGGACTAGCAATAGTTTAGTGTGGGGGATTGATGAGTGCTCAAACACTCATCATTTTTAGTCAGTCTGAACTGCAAAAACATCCAAAAACACCCAAAAACACCCAAAAACACCCAAATACGCATCAAAATACTGAAAATATTTCAAAATTGTGTTTTATTTGTTTTAGATGCAAAATAAGCAAAAACAAATGAAAAACGCACTAAGTTTGCAAAATTGGCAGTTTCAGTCCCCTAACTTTCATAAAATGACAAAACTAGTCCCTGGATATTCAAAATATAGAAAATTATCACCAAAGGTCCTTTTGAAATCATAAGTTGTCATATTTAGTCCTTTGGTGAAAAATTAGAAAAGTTTTGGGAATGTACAATTTAGCCCCTGAAGTTACAGATTTTGGCTGATTCAGTCCCTGGTGGGATATTTTTGAAAGGAAAATCATTTTTTGCCCTTGGAAAATCAAAATGTATCACAAATAGTCCTTGGGTGAAATTTTCAGAAAATTGCAAGTTTAGTCCCCGAGGTTTGGAAATTTACAAATTTGGTCCCCGGGAAATTTTGAAAAATGAAAATGCAAAAAAATGGTTTTTTGAAATATTGGTGATTGGCGTTTTGGTCCTTGGTATTACTTTTGGGGAATTTCATTTTCAGTCCCTTAGTTTTTGCAAAATTACAACTATGGTCCTTGTGATTTTGATATTACACCAAATGAACCCTTAACTAATCCAAAACCAAACACCAAAGTTCACAGCCGGATCCAAACACAACCTTATTACCCCAATCCATACTCCATTAGCCCATCCCACCTTATCACACCCTCAGCCCACTTTGATCTCAGCCCACCCCCACTTTACAACTAATAAAAACGCACCCTTTTATAATCCAGTCAACACCCAGGTTTGACTCCACTCACCCTCCACCTCACCTCTCTATACCCTGCAACACCAGCTAACACAATCATCACCCTACCCCTTCACCCTCTGTCACACTCAAACTCACCCCCTTGCACCTCCATCCAAACACTCCACTCCAAAACACCACCTCTGGCTTCAAATATCTCTAAGAAACAGACAAAGCAAGTTGGGCGCCAAAAATTTGAATGGACGAGATTGAAGTAAACTGATCCTATGGTCCAAGTTGTTGCTGGGAAACACTCATGGGGTCCCACTAAACCCTAAAAGTCAAGAATAAAAAGAAAGAAGGGAGAGATGGAGCAGAGTGAGTTTTTAGTAGTGTAGTTTTTTTATAATGTCATTTTTAATTAAGTTCTTCAATTCCAGTTGTAAAATTTAGTTTTAAGTTGTAATCTCAAGTGTTTAATGTATGTCCAAGTCAGTTTAATGAACAATTTTTAGTTGTCTTAATAAAATTCAGTTAATGCCATTTTATTGTGAAAATCTCAATTGTACTTTTAGTTGTTAAGAGTGTTGGTCAGTAATCATACAATCTCATTTTGTGTTCACTTATAAGATTTACAAGCTTTGAGATCACTTAGAAGACTTCCAAGTAAACTTATCAAAAACACTAAAAATATAACAAGAATAGTGAGAAAATTAAAAATTTCAGTGTAGAAGATAAAGGAAGCATTGGAGCAGTGTGTATTTTGGATTTCTCTGAGTTAAATGCATTGTGGAAGGTTATAAGAAGTGATCTAAGGTCCTTGGTTCATTGTTCATGCTGAGGTGAATAGCTTTTGTATGTCTAGTTATCCATCTCACTTTACAGTCCTTATCCATTTTAAATAGGTAGATTCAAGTGTTACTGCATGCCATAGTTTAGAAGTTTATTGTTACATTCAGTGTGTTTTGATCATTTTTTTAGCTTAAATGTTTGTAACTGAGCTTGTTAGATTTACTTTTGTTACTTGTTATTTGGTACTGAGTATGCTACAACATCACTTTTAGTGACAAGTGATTCTTAGATTTAATGTGTTAATGCTGTAGGATCTGGTTAGTTTGATTTAAATTTATGTTAGTGATATAAATTGAGCATAATAGTAGTGTTATGCAACTCAGATATCATAGGTTTAGTGCAACTCAGCTGATAAAGGGGTGTTTGGAATTTGCTGGTACAAAGAGCTCTGAGGTGTTTTGTTTGTTGCTTTCAGTTAACATATGTCACAGTAGGGTTAGTAAAGTTAATCAAATCATAAAATCAAAGTTCTTATAGTAAAAAGTCAAAATTCTCATTGAAACTCTTGGATTTTGTTCACTGTTAAGGTTTCAGGTACCAAAATCATCCAAACCATTTTAGTAGATGTTAAGTTAGCCTAGTTTAGTTTACTTATAGCTTAGTGTAACTTTTTCAGTCATTAGATGCAAATCAAAGTTCAAAATAGTCAATTCTCATGTTCTAGTCAAAAGTCAAAACTTTTTCCTTAGGCAGAAATCTCAAAACTTACAAGAATTGTTTAGATTTGTTTACTTGGATTCTGAACTTGTGCTCTTTACATGTCATAGTATCCCACCTCAACTTTTGAATCCCAAGCTCATTACATTTTTAGTAATTTTTCTGTGGGTCCCATCACTGCTTAAACACACCTGCAGGGGGAGTTATCTCCCCTGCACCCAGCTTCTGTTTTGTGACCAAGTTTTCTTTTGACCAGTATTTGTTGGTTAATTAAGCTCAGGTCCTGAGCTTTGGTGTTTTGTATACCCTGCTTGGTGGGCTTGTTACTTCCATAAGTGGTTTGGCCCCATTTTCTTTCTAGCTCACTTAAAATTGCCCTCAAAACCAGTCTCAGACCACTGCTGCTGTTGTTGTTCTTAGAATAAGTTAAGCTTGTTTGATTTGGCTTTAACCTGGGATCTAGCTTATCTAGTTGTTGTTGTAAGCTTGTTGAGATTGCATGTGATTGTGTTTATGTGGATTTCCATTGTGTTGTGCTTATGAGATTCTTTGGCTAGCCACTTAGCTCCAAAATTGCACTTTGGCATCAAACCTCACAACTGTGAGAGTCTAAGAAGCTTGCATAAGCTTGATTTTTGCTTTTCAGAAATAAATACTTTTCAAAACTTGGTTAAAATCTGTTTTTAAGTAGTTTACAAAAAGAAAAACCAAAAAAATAAATGTTTTGCAAAAATGGACATAAGCCAGGGTCGAACCTTGGACCTCTAGTGTTGACTGGTCAACACTCAGACCAAAGCCAAGCACCATCTGTGCTTCCTTCTTGTTAGTGTTTTGGTTTTCTCTTGTTTTATTTATAGTAGTAGGAACTAAATAAGCTTATTCAGCTTATTTCTTTTTTCTACTACTTATAAATAAGCTCTTGGTCCTTTTCATATTTTTCTTAGCCTTATAATAGTATTAAGTAATTTTAGAAAAAGTTTTGTAATTTTCAAAAATAGTTTAGTATTTTTTATAATTATATTTAGTTTAATTAGTATTTAATTAATAATAAATAATTAAAAAGTTAAAAAAATATTTTCTTTTTTCTAAATTTTTCTTTTATTATTAGGTTCGTAAAAATATAACTTTCATGTCCGTAGGGTTAGCGTAGCTCAAATTTCACGTTTTATTTTGCGCACTCGCGTTTTATTTAATTAACTTTCGCGTTTTTAATTTTAGATTATGTTTTAGGGTTCCCTAACTTTCTATTATCA
The DNA here is from genome assembly GCA_030686995.1 of Artemisia argyi. NCBI lineage: Eukaryota > Viridiplantae > Streptophyta > Magnoliopsida > Asterales > Asteraceae > Artemisia > Artemisia argyi. The sequence continues at coordinate 23,345 of JARVZY010003852.1, forward strand.
TTCCCGTAGACTTTTAAGTAGTTTTTGAGTTTTAATTTTCATTCCTTGTTCTAATTCATGTTTTAGTTGCGTTAATTTTACTTTTCGTACGTTATTTGCAACTTGCGTTTTATTTTTAGGTTATGTTAGTAAAAGTAGTTTGTTAAATAAAGAAAAACCAAAAACATAAATAAAGTGATAGCTTCTATTTAAGCCGTTTGGCTTATTTTTCTGCTTACGTGTAAGCAAATTCTGATTTTAAGTTTTTAGATTGCGTTTTAAGTTAATTAGGTTTCACGTCATTGTTAATATAGTATGTTTAAATCGTTCTCATTCGTTTTTCCTTAGTTTAATCATCTCACACCCTTTCCTGTCCAAATTCACCCGATCACAAACCTGTTTTGATTACCATCCACACCTCGTCGGGACATAACGACCCGGGGAAACACTATACTTCCGCGGAGCATTGACTCTAGGCAGTTTGACCTTGTTGACCATCACCTGGTCAGTTTAGGTTGACCGTTCGGAGCCAATCACCGACCGTAGGATCATGGAACATGAGGACCAAGTCAAGTTTCTCGTGAAATCTTACGAAGCTCCTAAGCCTTCAAGCCAAGTGAACAAAATCACTTCTTCATGCGAATTATGTAGTGGTCCCCATGACACTCGTGATTGTGTGGAACTCCCCGGAACAGCTTTTGCGGACTATGCATCCTCGCGTACCGACGAAGTGGGAGATAAGTGGTACACTTTCAAACCCGAGCCAAACCCGTATGGTGATTCCTACAACCCTTCTTGGAAAAATCACCCAGACCTTAGGTGGAAACAAAATCAAGCCAATTCTTCCAATCCGCCTAATCGTTACCAACCAAACGGTCCACCCTCCAACCGTACTTTCAATAACAATCCTCCTAACAACTATGGTAGTACCAACAATCTTGAAGGATTGATGTCCAAGTTTATGGCATCTCAAGAGGCTCGCATAGCCAGGTTTGAAACCGAATTCAACCAACAACAAACGGAGATGACCAATAAGATTGACAACTTGTTGAAAGCCCTCAACAACCAAGCGTTAACTACACCTAGGAAGGACACTAGGGACCCCAATAACGGAATCCAAACTAAGGACCCCTCATCATCCAAACACGTCCACTTTGTCAATGTTGTCACCATTAAGCCAAAAGATAAGGATATAGAAGAAAGTGAGAAATATGAAGTTGAAGTATAAACCGAGACTAGGGATGAAATTAGGGAAGTTGAGGTTAATAAGGGAGAAGAGTTAGAGGAAGTAGAGACCGTAGAAGAGTACTTTGATAAGTTGCCCACCAAGGAAGAACGGGAATATCATAAGAATTTATTCGATGGCCCCGATACACCATATATCCTTGGCACACCCCTTATCAAAATGGGAGACCCCTCTAACGTCAACATACCATGCAACATCGGGCATATGCATATATGGAAAGCTTATATCGATCCTAGATCTCCTATAAACATCATGACTAGGACTTATTATAATTGGGTAATGAAGAAACAACTTGGTTATAGGATGATGCCCAATAAGAATTTGATAAGTAATTTTGTAGGAAGAGTGAAAGGATTGCATGTGATTGTGGAAAATTTCACTTATGAGATCGATTTTATGATAGTAGAGGATACTCGTCCGGTGATAGATGCTTGCCTAAGCCAAGTAGTGTTCGGAAAATCATTTGTTGAGGCCACTAAGATGAGTTATGATCCACTTTAGGG
>JARVZY010000457.1:0-25489 GCA_030686995.1 Artemisia argyi
AGGGATACCTAAGTGGATGTCGCCTAATATCATAGTACAAAACAAATACATAGGTAATCTAGATACAATGGAGGATGAGGTGGACAATCCAAGCCCACAAAGTACCCCACAAGTCCTACCATCATTTGAGGCACACACACTGCCCGTGACTTACCCGGAAGAAGTAGAAGAGACTTTAGGAATCCCGATGGAGGTAGAACCTTTAAACCAAACACAACTAGAGGATATAGGTTTGAATACTTGTAGTCACAACCTTACTCTTAGTTCTAGGGAATTTCCTAGTATTGATGAACCGGAACCTCAATCATTACACAACTTTCCATCCTTAGATTTACATCTAGGAGACAAAAGAGGAACCGACCCACCCATCAACCCATATTATCCGGGTAGTTTTAGGATGAAGGAAGCCATTCACTCACCCCCTTCACCTCACGTGGCATATTTCCACCCTAATGGTGTGTACCGCTACTTTCACCCGCACTTAATCCTAAGTGTTGGGAAAACCTCCCTTACTTCCGTTAAATAAGGGTAGAGTCAGGCTCGTGACTCGAACAAAAACAAGCGCTTCTTCGGAGGCAACCCATGTTTTTAGTTGTTTGATATTTTTACTTTATTTGTTTGTTTGTGTCATATATGCTTAATCATAATTGTTAAATTTTTATGTTTCGAATGATTTGTGAAAATGCTTTATTTTGTTTTTAACTTCGTTTTAACTACATATAAAGGTATTTTATAAAAGATAAGTGTAAGAGAAATCTAAATTTGTTTCTAAGAACGAGATTGAACATGAATCACAACAATATTAAATGAATATGCATATCAGTATTTGTTTGAGTTAAATGCTTGTATCGAGTCATAATGAGTATTTTGCAGGATTTCCAGGAATTACGGCGTAAGTTTTTCTAGAAATTTTCTGGAAACTAAACATGAAATTTTCGCAGGTCACTTCTGACGGCGTCAGGATTATAACCTGACGGCGTCATGTCTAAAATTCTGAAAAATTTTGCAAGTTTTGTTTTTCTGCCGGAATCGTAAAGTTTTTGTGAAACCTTTAGTTTTATAAACTCTAGGAAATCTGCAAATATTCATTCCACAAGCATTATATCTTTATTTGCTTTCTAGGATTTTATTATATATAGAGTTTTCCGCCAATTTTACGCAAGGTTTGCCATGATTGTTTTCTCAGGTTTAACAGGTTATATTGGATAAAAAGATGATTTATATTTCCGGAAGGAAGATTTCAATGTTCATTTTCTTGGAGGAGGATCTAACCATGTTAACGCATTATCAACACCGAACGAATCAGGGGAGTATTTGTTTCATACTCTTACCTTCTTTACTTTTACATCCTTTTAATTGAACATTGGGGACAATGTTCGGCTTAAGTGTAAGGGGAGGGTAAATGATGATACCTTAGAGAATGCAATTGCACTTGATTTTTGTTTGTTTATTAGTAGGTGTGTAATAAAATTAAGAGAAACACTTGTTAGGGTAATTTTAGCGCCAAATTTAAATTTTTTTACAACATATAGGAGTGAAGCTTTAGTATTAATAAGTGTCTCATGGATAAGAGTTGTATGACTAGCACAAAAACCGTACCACTCAAAAATTTTCCACCCCAAATATGTGAGGTTCGCCCCTAGATTCGTTAGGAAAAGATTTATGAGTGTACCGGTAGTACTTAGATTCTAGAACTTGTGATAGTGATACATTCCAAGACCACATGTGAGATTACATTCGTGTAGTTGGATTACTACATGATAAGAGGCATTAGGATAACCCTTGTGTTAAACTCGTATCATAATTACTTGACCAATAAATTCAATACACTTGACTAGTAAAGTCAATTAATTCTCCCACACCTTTGCATTGTACTCATTTTTAGTACACGATACCCCTAGTACACCCCTCCGAGCCTATCTTTTTCATTTCTAACTTTAAGCATTTTAGTTAAAGGTATAATTTGTTTACAATCCACCTCCAAATGTACACCCAAATCGCCTTAGCCTTCCGTGTATGCACTCATCTTTAGTGCATTTTTGTTACATGTTTAAACCTTTAGTTAATTGTCTAATTGATTACATGGTTGCTAAGTCGAGTCATATCTTGTACATACTGTTTCGGGACGATTGGGACTAATGGGTAAAATACTATTATTATGGAGTATTGGGGAAGAAGTCAATTATTACCCCCATATATGCGTTAATATCTTAAAAAGTACTCCAAGTGTTTTGATAATCTTAATACGAGTCACTAGGATAGTTGATTGTAAAGTATGAAAAAATTCAAGTGTAAGAGGAACGTAATTCCCCTATGATGTATTATTTTGGATGGTAGGGCAAGAATATATTAAAAAAAATCAAAAAATAAAAGGAAAAAAAAACGGAAAAAAAAATAATTAGAAAAAGAAGTAGAAAAAAAACATACGGACTACCATCCCGTTTCCTTTTATGTTTCTTTATATGTTTTTGTAGTTTTCATTAGCTTAAGTCAAGTTGAGTCTTAGCTTAGCAACGCCACATTGTACATGTAATTAACCAATATGATTAACTCGCCACTAGTAAAGATTGCCTTTATCCAACAAACCGTGTTTATCATATCCTTACACCTCATGTTACAACCCTTTGAAAGACCTCTTTGATAGTTTATCCTAGGTGCTTACGCCAAAGTGGTGGAGGCTTGATCCTTTCCCAAGCCTATGGTAATCTATGTGCTATGACAGGTAGTGAGAGATATTTTTCATTTCCATTTGTGATATATACTTTTATAACACCCGAGAGATGTGAGTATCCAAACACTATTTGTGAGGTACTAGTGTATAATTTCCGAGCTTGTTTTGGTTAAAGTGAAACGATCATTTGTTGTAATTACTTTTATCTTAGTGTTAAATGACCCCTAGCTTGTATTTTGATTAGAATAAAAGCGCATTTGCTTGAGGACAAGCAAATCTCAAGTGTAAGGGTATTTGATGAGGCAAAAAGTGTTACGCTTTTAGGGGGTCATTTAAGCCCTAAGTCGTGATAATTTGATCAAATATTGCCTCAAATGGTTCCTTTTGTCATTTTAGGTACTTTAGAGAAGAAATCTGGAAAAGGATGCATTTTGGACATTTTTGGAGCGAAAAGTGAAGAAAACGACAAAGTCTCCAAAATCAAGCTGGAAAGAGTACCTGACGGCATCACGTTCTATAGGTGACGGTGTCACGTGTTGGCAAAGAGCTGGATATGAAATTTACATGAGACGCGCCAGAAGGTTTTTTGGATTTAAAGAGTGACGGTGTCACCCTTTGTAACGCCTAGGCCGTCACGCACAATCTATAAGTGACTGCCAGTGAAGAATATAAGGTGACGGCGTCAGATCTGGATCTAGGCAATCCGAGGAAAGCATTGGCGGCGAGTTGACGGCGTCACATGTATAACGTGACACCGTCAGAATGTAATCTCTATATATAGTTTTCTAATTTTCATTCATTAGGGAGAGAACTTTTGGAGGAATTTCACCATAAACCCTAGGACGAATTTTAGCCTTTTTGTAAGGGTTTCAAACCCTTCTTTCATCTATGATTAATTAAAGATAAGTCTTTCAATAATCATTCAATATGTCTATGTGTTGTTTGATTCTATCTTATGCTTGTCTTTACATTAACATGCTAGGCTAGGTTTATTTGTGTTTGCTTAGATGTAATGAAACCTAGCTATTGATTATTGATTGATTGTTTGTTATTAATTGTTGTTGGATGAATGATTTCGATATTAGGCTTAAGAAAACTGGCTAATCTCCAATTTGTAACATGCTTGAACGTTTTAAGAAACATGAATCGGATGTGTACTACGATTTTAATGGTTATATTTAATGCATAAGTGACTACTAAGGAGGCCATGTTAGGAGCTAGTTGTCGGCTCGACATAGGAAGAGGTAGAAGCTTATAGAGTTGGGGAAGATCGTACACGGCCCCACGAATGGTATTAAGGAATATAACCCATCATCCACGCAATTGTAACAAACTAATCAATTAATGAAAGATATCTAAGGAGTAGTGAAATCTAAGTAAACACGTTGCTCTCCATATAAGGTTTTTCTCACATTTTATTTTCTTGTTATTTTATTTTTATTGCATTTGTAGTTATTTGGGTTAGTTGACTAGCAACTAATTCCGCCCACTCTTTCAATACCCGAGATTTTTACTTGCTTTCCATAAAACATAAAAATACAAAAAGAATCATCCCTTACATCTAGACCTAGTTAGATTAAGTTTTAACGAACACTATTCCCCAAGTAGAACGATCAATCCCCCGGTACTTGCCACTACACTATACTACATCGGTCAGGTACACTGCCTGGTGGGGATTGCAAGCTTCTCGAGATTCCTCGAGAGGTAAAACCTTTTGCAAGGTTGCAAAACCACGCATCATTATCTTTAGTGTATTATTGTTACAACATTTACGTTAAACCCTTTGCTAATTGTCTAGTTGATTACATGGTTGCTAAGTCGAGTCATATCTGGCAAATACAGTTTTGGGACAATTGGGACTCATGGGTTAAGTACTATTTAATACGGAGCAATGGGGAAGAAGTCAAAAATTATTACCCTCATATGTATGTTAATGTTTAAAGTACTTCACGTGATTTGATCCTTGCATTTCGGATCATTAGTTAGTTTATATTCATGCAAAAAGGCAAGTGTAAGGATGCAATTATAAATCCCGAGGTATTTATGTTATTTAGTTTCAGCAGATCAAAAGATGGTAGGGCAAAAGTGTATGAAAAAAAAAATGAAAAAAATAGAAAGAGAAAGAAAAAAAATACGGACTGTCATCTTACTTTTGTTTAAGTCAAGAAAGTGTCAAAGAAAACAACAAGAAGAGTTAGAGTTAGTTTGTCAAGTCTTGCCTTAGCAATGCCACTTTGTGCATGTAATTGACTTATATGATTAACTTGTCACCAGTAAAATACCCCATATCCCCAAAACTGTGTTTTCTTTACCCTTACACCTAACATTACAACTAAAAATCATCTTTGATAGTTTATCCTAGGTGCTTACGCCAAAGCGGTGGAGGTTTGATCCTTTATCAAGCTTATGGTAATCTATGTGCTATGACAGGTAGAGATTGTTTATTTATCCATTTCCATAATGTTATATCACTTATACACCCGAAAGATGAAAGAATGCAAACACTTTTTGTAAGATGTTAGTATATAATTTCCATGTTTGTTATGACTATTGTAGAATGAGTTATGTTGGAAATTATATTTAAACCAATGTTAAATGCCCCCGAACTTGTAATTTTATTATGATAAAAGTATATCGGCTTATTTTTTATAAGCCCCAATTTTACGGCTTATTTTGAGACTTGTCGGCTTTTATAAGTTTATCATATCATAATAAACTTATATAATCCGACAAGTCTCAAAATAAGCCGTAAAATTGGAGCTTATAAAAAATAAGCTGAAATGAGCTTCTGTTTAATAAGCTTAGCGAAATAGGCCTTAAATTTTGTCTGTTAAACAAACATTAAATACTACTCTCTCCGTTTTAAAATTATTGTTCCTGTTTGACTTTTTCGGTCTTTCTTTCTCAAATTTGATTATAAATATTTTTGTTTGTGTTATATAATACTTGTTAAAAATTATAATAATAAAAATACATTTAAAACTCAATCCATTCATATATTTTGCATCATGTATTATGTATTATAAACAAAAATACTTTTAAACAATAAAAACACAAAAAATCAAAAGATTTAAAAAATGAATAACCATAACATTTCAATTATCACACGGCCCGAGCCCCTATAAGCCCAACCCATCCCACCCACACTTATATTCCATCACTCACACCTTTCTTGCACAGAAAGACAATCACAATCTCAAAACCAAATCCCATCTCCAATACACCAAACCCTAACCCCAAATCACACACACAATCAACCATGGGTCAAGGCACACCAGGAGGAGGTCTCAACCGCCCCGGCAACAACTCCAACAACCCAGACGACAAATCCAAAAAAGAAAAAAAATTCGACCCCCCAGCTCCCCCATCCCGCGTCGGGAAGAAACAACGCAAACAACGCGGCACGGAGACCGCATCGCGTCTCCCCACAATCACCCCACACACAAAATGCAAACTGCGGTTACTGAAACTTGAGCGGATCAAGGACTATTTGTTAATGGAGGAGGAATTCGTGGCGAATCAAGAGCGGTTGAAGCCGCAAGAGGAGAAGAGTGAGGAGGATAGGAGTAAGGTGGATGATATTAGGGGGAGTCCTATGAGTGTGGGGAATTTGGAGGAAATGATTGATGAGAATCACGCGATTGTTTCGAGTAGTATTGGACCGGAGTATTATGTTGGGATTATGAGTTTTGTTGATAAGGATCAGTTGGAACCTGGGTGTGCTATACTTATGCATAATAAGGTTGTTATGATTTACGCGTTGTTATTGTGATTTGTTTTTTTAGGTAGTGCGATTGCGTTTATATGATTATATTGATTATGTTTTGCTAGTAAGGTAGTTAATTGATTTTAGTTATATGGTGTTTTAATTATGTGATTCTATTGTGTTGATGCATAATAAGGTAATCTAGCGTTTATGATCGGGGTACTCAGGTTTTGTTTTATTGAAATTAGGCTTGTAACGATTGTAGTTGTTTTTGTGTTTTGATAAATAATAAGGTAGTTAAATTGCTGTTACGATTTAAGCGTTGTTATTGTGATTTGATTATTTAGGTATGAGTTGTATGCGCGATTGTGTTTATATGATTATGTTGATTGTGTTTTGCTAGTCGGATGCATAATAAGGTGAATTATTAGGGTTTGTGATTATGGGGGTGTTTGTTGAAGCTTATATGTGGGCTTATGAGCTTATTTGGTTTCGGCTTTATTACATAAGCCTCAATTTTTTTGGCTTTGTGACTTTGGGCTTATATAAGCTTATTATATCATAATAAACTTATATAAGCCCTTACGTGTCAAAATAAGCCAGAAAGTTGAGGCTTATGTAATATAAGCCGAAATCAAATATGCTCGTAAGCCCACATATAAGCTTAAACAACAAACACCCCATGTTTGGAAACGAGGTGTGCTATCTTGATGCATAATAAGGTAGTTAATTTGATTGTAGTTATATTTGTGTTTTAATTATGTGATTTTATTAAAGTTACCATTAAATTGATTCTAGTTAGATTTCGTGTTGATGCCTAATAAGTAATCTAGTGTTCATGATTGGGTACTCGGTTTTGTTTTATTGAAGTTTTGATGCATAATAAGGTATGCTTTTGTATTGATAGGGTTTGTGATTTAAGCAGTTTGGCTCGTATTTGATATTTTGATTGATTTAGCGTTTGAGTTATGCACAGGAAGGTGAAGTTATGGATTGTGTTTATGTGATTAAGTTGAATTTAGGTTTTTTTTACTGTAGATGTGTTTAATTTGATGCATAACGAGGTGATATTGTTGGGGTTTGTGATTATGATTGATTTAGGTTTTATTGATTTAATGATTAACTGATTATAGCTTTTGGTGCTAGTAGTGATATTTTGAATAAAGTGACTGTAGCTAGTATTTGATATTTGCTATGGTGATTTGATGATTTAATTGATTATGGCTATTATTTGATATTTTGATTGATTTTGCGTTTTGAATTGATGCATTATGAGGTGATTATAAGGGTTGTGATTATATTGAATTTTGGTTTTGATTGGTTGTATTTTGATATTAGGGTTTGTGATTATGTTTATTTAGGTGTTAGTTGATTTAATGATTTAAGTGATTCTAGATTTGTAGCTAGTATTTGATATATGTTATTGTGATATGATGATTTAAGTGATTGTAGATAGTATTTGATATTTGTTATTGTTATTAGATGATTTAAGTGATTCGACAATTTAAGTGATTGTAGATAGTGTTTGATATTTTGATTGATTCAGAGTTTGAATTGATGCATAATATAAGTGAAGTTAGGGATTGTGTTTATAGTGTTGTAGCTACTAGCTAGTCTTTGTGTTTTTCTGCTTTGATGCATAATGAGGTGAATTTAGGGTTTGTGATTGCGATCCTTTGTTTATGTTTGTGATTATGTGACTTTGCTGGACTTAGTTTTTGATTGATAGAAGGTTAGTTTTGTTTTTTCTGTTTTGATACATGATGCAGTGGTTATTAGGGTTTTTGATTGTGTTTGGATTGATGGAAAGTTAATTTTTGTGTTTTGTTGTTTGGATGCATAATGGGGTGATTATTAGGGTCTATGATTGTAATCAGATGATCAGTTGAGTTGAGTATTTGTGGATTACTGTTAGAATTTTGGTTTGAATTGGCTCAAGTTATGTTTGGCTTTGTTATAATTGGTGGACTTTCTAGTCATATTTTAGATCACTTGTTGATTAGTTTGAGACCCTTGCTATGTGGTTTTGAATTGATGACTGAAGTTTAGTGTTAATGTCATTTCGAGTCGAAGTCCTTAGTGTTATAGGAACACTGACATCGTACGATGTACTAATGGCACTTTATCATTATGCACATGCAGGTTCTTTCTGTTGTGGGCCTTTTACAAGATGATGTTGACCCCATGGTGTCCGTCATGAAGGTTGAGAAGGCTCCTTTGGAATCATATGCTGATATTGGTGGGTTAGATGCCCAGATACAAGAAATAAAGGAAGCAGTTGAGCTTCCCTTGACGCACCCTGAACTCTATGAAGACATTGGAATCAAACCTCCTAAGGGAGTCATATTGTATGGAGAGCCTGGAACAGGCAAGACCTTGCTTGCAAAGGTATGCAGCACAAAGTTTTCTTTTATTTCGATGAGTTTATCATGCCAATATAAGTCTTTTGTTTCTATTACTACAAAAGACAAGTTGCATTTAGACTTATATGAGCACTCTTGCACTAAATTGATACGCTTTCAGTTCGAAGTGTTTGGGTAAAACGATTGTTTTTTTTCTTCTGATGATTTAGGGTAAACAGTAAAATTTAATCAGAATTGAAGAGTTAAGAAGCTGCTTCTGAAAACTGATTATTCCAATAGATGATAGCTGCAAACCTTTTAGCTTTGAAGGTGTTGGCATTGCGTTATGAGATTAATTATGTGATATGACATAATGAAAACTAGATAATCAGCTATAACAGAATGGGCTTGGCTGTAGCCAATGTTTTTTTTGGGTGTGTGGGGGTCGTATAAAGTTGTGATAATCAGATACTTAGTTGTTCAAGTATATGGCATATTAAAGTAGACCTTTTTTTAATAAAGTTTTATTTGTTGTGTTGCTCAGGCAGTGGCAAATTCCACATCAGCAACCTTCTTGCGTGTTGTTGGTAGTGAGTTGATTCAAAAGTACCTTGGAGATGGTCCTAAACTGGTTAGGGAACTTTTTAGAGTTGCTGATGATCTCTCTCCTTCTATCGTCTTTATTGATGAAATTGATGCTGTTGGTACAAAGAGGTACGCTCAATGACATTAGTGTCTTTTAACCTTTGCTATAGACGTGAGATCTAACTATGTTAGTTATGTACAGGTATGACGCTCACTCAGGTGGTGAACGTGAAATTCAAAGAACTATGTTGGAATTGCTGAACCAGTTGGATGGGTTTGATTCAAGAGGTGATGTAAAGGTGATTTTGGCTACAAACAAAATTGAAAGTCTTGATCCAGCTTTGCTTCGACCTGGTCGTATTGATAGGAAGATTGAGTTTCCACTTCCTGACATTAAAACTAGGAGACGTATTTTCCAGGTACAGTTTCAAATTTCAGCAATACACGGGTGGGTAATGTTACAAAATGGGCTCCGATTAGCACTTGCCGTTTTTAGTAGGCTTGGGTTGACATGGGCTAAGCTGGGTTCACAGGAAACTTTTCCTTTTCAATATAAATGTAATTACAATAATAATCTGAGTTAATGGAAAAGGGATTACCTCTATTATGGAGCCTACCCTTTTCAGGCCACCTAAATACTGAGACTATCTTATAGGGCCACCCAAGCTTGTATCTGGTTTTCTTATAATACCAAATTTCAAGCATGTCAGTTGATGAAGATGTCTAGAAAATATCGTAAAGACAAAAATACCTTTGAGGCTTTGATGAGGTATCAACATGTTATAGGTTGAAACTTGAAAGTGTAGTCTTTTAAAAAAACTGAGGCCTTTAGGTCATTTGGCATGTATTTTGCCAGAATTGATATGCAAGTAAAACGAAGTACATACTTGTGTGGCCTCCACATACATTATCCCTTTTGAAAGTAAAATGGTGAAAATGGTTGTATGCAATAAAGTACTTCTGTGCATCAAAATACACTGCGCACACTTTTTGAACTCGTTTGATCTGTTCCCTTTTGATAGTTTTGATTTGACTCGTTTTTTATTAACTTGCTAAATGATTTTAATATTCCAGATTCACACATCAAGAATGACTTTGTCTGATGATGTTAACTTGGAAGAATTTGTAATGACAAAAGATGAGTTCTCGGGTGCTGACATCAAGGCTATATGTACCGAGGCTGGATTACTTGCTTTAAGAGAACGCCGAATGAAGGTCAGTAATTTATTTATCAATGTATATTTGCATGTATGCTTGAAAAATCCAAATCATTTATGCTGGATATCTAATTATTGTGGCTTGTTTTTGGATAAATTAGGTGACACATCCTGATTTCAAGAAGGCAAAGGACAAGGTTATGTTCAAGAAGAAAGAGGGTGTTCCAGAAGGACTATATATGTAACACTTTCAGTCTCAGAAACGCAGTATTTTTCGTTATTTGTGTATTTTTCTTATGATGATGTAACTGTGATATACTCTCAGTTTGAGGGTGGATGGAAAGTTGCATGCCTGCTGCATTTGCTTTTTAATAGAAAACATGTATGATATTATATGGTCTCTTTGCGTGGCTAATAGTTGCATTTGCTCTTCTATAAGTGATGAATTTGATCGTCTGTCATCAAAGTAATTTTGATCACATGTGCAGCAGTTCATGATAAAAGTTAAGACATTTTTCCTAACGGATTATGTGAATAGTGTTGTAAACATGTTGATTTAGCGAGCTACTTGAGCTGCTCATAAAAAACGAGTCTCTTAAAAAAAAAGTCTCAAATTACATAAAGAGGCCGGCTCGAACTTGCTTGGCCGGAGCTCTTGAAGCATTGACTTGTAGTCCAGGGGCCAGTTGCAAATGTTAAATGCACCTTTAGGCTTTAAATGCTGGTGGTTTACAAGCTGCAAACTCTGACCTTCCATGACCCTGTTTCCTTCAACATCAACTTCTTTTCTTATCTCTTGTGATACCTCATTCCTTCTCTTTTCAAACTCACAGCAACGTCTTGGTTTATAGTTTCTGTAATTCTTACTAGGAATAGATGCTTCCTGAGCTCGAGCAATCTCTTGCAATACCAAAGTTCTCAATTCAGTTTTTATTGCTTCAGTTATCTGTACCCTCTCACCTGTAGAAGCGTCTGTTTGTTCTGGTGTAGTTTCCTTGCCTCATTTGCCTTACTAGATTCAATATTCACTGGACGTCTATTCTCAAGGGACCAATCTGTATTCTCTTGTCATTGTCATTCTACGTCACTGAAAGTTTGAACACGAAGATTAAGACTTAACAACTTTTTATCTATACATGGTACACATGTATACACAGACAGTTATGTTCTGATTGCATTAATAAGTATATCATTTCATTAGCTGACATCCATACCTATCTACTTATAATTGTTCTAGATATTCCCTGAGACATTATGTGACTTCAGTAAGTTTGTGTTATATCATGTAATTATGATCACGTTGGCAAACGTCGTGATAATTGCATCATATAACCATGAGCTCATAGTTATCATATCTTTTTGGGTAAAAGGGTTTATTCACCCCGGTAAAATTATCTTATCTCAAGTCATAAACTAAAACAATTCATCTAACATCATATAAAACTAACACATACATTAAACATATAACTCTTACAAGTTACAACCATTTGTCATGGCATTCTTCATTCCCTATCTCTAATACTAATAATGGCATTAATACTCATGCCAATTCTTTCTATGACAAGCACTTACATCATAAAGACTTAGTGAGTAAAACGGAACTACTATTAACATAACATGGAATGTATAGAAACATTATTAAATCTTTATCCTCATATCTAATCGGGTCTTCCACTAAACCACCCATTGACTAAATGGGGTGACTTCCTTATTATAACTTTAATGCTACTACCAAAGTCTTCTACAAATCAATCCATTTCTAATTTGTGCTTTTCTAACTTTTTAAGCTAAGTTTATAATATTTGCATTACTGCATCATTCTTCTAATATCTAATCAGGTCCTTTTTCTAAACTAACCATTATCTATCCAGGTTAACTACTAATAACTTGCTACTAAACCACCGATGTCTAATCGGGTTTTACTACTAAAGCATTCTACTAACTAACCGATATCTAATCGGCTACTACTAACATATCCATTATCTAATCAGAGAGCTACTAACTTATCGATGTCTAATCGAATTACTACTAACTTGGAATTTCCTTCTATAGGCGGCGAGTACTCATTTGTGGCCTTTACCCTCATGCCCGAATGCATTACCAGGTTTGAACGCTACATAGGATCACCCTATGAGCCTACTATGCTATAAGGCGACATAACTAGTTCATATGTGCCTGCTATGCTATTCTTTTTGACATGCTCCATACAAGAGATATCTAATCCAATCTCATATGAGCCCAAACTATAATGGGAGTTCCTCTAATGCTAATGATGCACTAAAACCATCCTTTTACTTTCTTTCATGACTATGATGCGACTAGGAGCATCCTTTACTAAACATAACTATGATGCAACTAGGAGCATACTATTAGCATCCTTTGTACTACTTTTACTATGATGCATTATATTAGTATCCTTCATATTCAACTACAAATACAATGCATTCTATAAGCATCCTTATCACTTGCTAACATTCTTCGCTAAACATACTATAATAAACGTGCTATGCCAATCCGTTACTCACCTTTCAAGTTCAAGGTAACGTGCCCCTTGCGTGCCCCGAACACCTAAACACATAACATACATACATACACTTTTAGGTATCACTAAAATCAACTAATACATAATAACTACCATATTTTAACTATAAGGCTTGACGTTTTGAAGCATAACATCAAACACTTCAACTACAACTATCAACTAATTTACAATCATGTTTTATCTCATCATTTACCCACTCCATAATTTCTACCAAGTCTTTTTATCAATTACGGAGTAACTTTCATAAAAATATCACCAAACAACAAGAAACATCATAAACTAGGTCTAAAATCATCATGTGATTATGATTGGTCGAGTTTTTGTTTTTCATTTTGCAAATACTTTTCGGCAAATTTGACCAAACCACATATGAACCAGTAGTAATATATTCTAAAGATTATCATATTGGTTTTAGATATACAAAATACATATTACATTGGAAAAACATATGACCACATTCTTATAGAGCAACGTTTAATCCGGACTCCAACTTGGTCAGCCAGTGTTGCCTAGGTAATTTACCGGGATATGCCTTCCTTGTTGGGTGGGGGGCTCGGTACCAAAAAGGTACACGGACTTGAGATGGTTCCGCCAAATACCATAGAGCAACGTTTACATTTACGTTTAAAGTAAACAAGAGTACAATGACAAGAAAGAAGAACATGGTTAAAGAACATGTAAATATTACAAATGAACTAGAAATTAACGCAAATTCAACATACTTACTGAATGCTTATGGTAGACACTTCTTAAAGGAGCATAACTTCTCATTCTTGTCTGGAGGGTTATCTGGCCCTCGAAATCACATAAGCTTGATTCTGCAGTTCATATTGAAGTGTTAAAACAACTACTAAAGGAAACCAATATAGTGAAGCAAATCCTAGTAAACTTACCAGAACGGATATGATCTCTAAGAAGAGGGATGATTAAAATAATCACGCCATTTGTCAATGAAAGGTAACTCAGCAGGATCCAAGTCTGGAAGTTCCCGGTCTTGAAGGTTGTTGATTATCTGCGTAGTCTCACCGAGGAGTTAGACTGTAGCATTGACACTGGACTCCCTTTTCTCTATCACACTTTCGTGACATTTTGTAACTATGACTTGGGGTAAGTTGGTGAGACAAGCAGCCAATATATCAGCAATCATTGATGATAATTCCGTGAATAAATCCTCTTGGCTAAGCTCATCAATGTTGGTGTGGTAGGAAAGAAGTATTGATTCGGTGATTCGATACATTGAGTTTGCACAAATTGACCTGTACATGGAATTGTCATTTGCGCTTCTGATACCCATAACTTGCATTTTGGTGACGATGTTTTTAGCTGTATTCTTGAACCATTGCAGAATCATTCCTGCTGTGTTCACTTCATGAGCATGGTTTTTCAGATTGTCTCCTACCCATTTGTTGGAGACTTCAACTTCTAGCCACAACACTTTAGCTGCCTTTTGAATGGTTACATACTCATCGGTAGCATTGAGACTTTCTTCCACTAGTGTGACATATGTAAGACCTTCACTCACACTGCTTAGTAACCTATCAACTATGTTGTTCTGTATTTTAGGTAGAGAAACGGCGATGGCTGTCAGGGTTACCAAGGGTAAGCTCCAACAATCCAGATAATCTTCTGCAAATAAAGGTGGAACATGAAGGCTGTCATACTTTCCAACTCCTTCAAAACCTTTAGATTCTCTTAGAAGCTTCACGAGATTGCTGGGTTGTTGTTTTTCAGCTTTTTTGATCAAGCGGTTCGCAGACTTTGAAATGGTTTTGAATGTTCTCTCCGAAAGCTCCATATCGTCTTGCAGTTGCAACACATACCGCCTAAGATTGTTAAAGTTCTCTTGTTGTTCAGGATTTTGTCCCATGACAATACTTGAGGCACTAAACATGGCTTCAAACCACTTCCAACACCAAATACAAAACAAAACGCATATCACAAAGAAAATTGGGATCAGCGCTATCATCTTACATGCTACCACAATTGTCTTCTGAAGTCCTATACAAATGATAAGAAATATGACTTTGAAATTCTGGATGACAATCTTGATTTTGCGACTACTGACTGAGAATGGTATGCTACTTTGTTTTCAATCAGCTTCTGGGTCCAGTAGCTCTCTACTTTAAATACCTTAATATGGTTCCAGATCCATTTTATGGACAACTTAAAGCTCAAGGCTGCATAACATCTACAAAGTGGTGCAATTGTTCCTACTAGACTGCCGATAAACTGTATTATGAGAATTACTGTAATTGACCATTTATAATCCGATCTGCACCTTCCTAGGCTTCTAAATGAAATATGTATGGCTAACATAAGTACATGTATGACAGTGCTAACACATATTACCCCAGAAGCAGAGGTAGTTGCAGAGCAAGCTGTGATGAACTGAGGGCTGCCTGTTCCTGCCATGATCCAATGGTTTTTCACATGTTGCTTTAGCTTCTCAACAGTTAATCTTCCTGGTTCTTGTAACTCTAGGTCCTTCAAAGCAGTTTCATGACCTGCTTGGTATTTCAATTCTATTATTTGTTTGGATTTTAGAATCGTTAAACCTGAACATGTGTGTATTATCAGCAAGCTTAGTAGCATAGCCACATATGGCAATGCTATTTCCAGGTATAAAAGCACGTCAACAACACCTGTTTTCATCTGAATGCAAACATTCACAATCAAGGTGATTACCAGAATATCCAAATCTATGATGTTTGTGAGAAGTTCCTTGCCATTCATGGTTGCTAAAGAAGGCAATAAATTCGCCATCATGGTGCACATAAAGGCCATGCTTCCGATCTTTGCTACCTGGTCTGCAACACCTGGCATTGGATTACTTAAATCCACAGGTAGCTTCATAGCAACAGCAATCACAGTGAGAGAAGCAGCATTCAAGGTGAATGTTTTACATGGGAACCATAGTTTTCTGTTTCTTAAACCATGTATTAAATCAGCTACCATTGCTAGGATGCAAAAGAGAGATGCTAAAGCGATATAGATACCAATCCATGGCATAGGTTTGCTGTATTCAATTTGTCGATCTGACTCATCCTTTAAGCATTCTCGAATACTATCCGGAATACCCGAAACAGTGTCAAAGTTACAAATGTTGTCTGACACGTCTCTCCAGTTGTTGTAGTAATAGTCCATAGTTTGGTTCCTCGTGGGGAAATCAATTGGTGATTTGTGACAATTTAAATAGGACTAGGAAGATGGTTTAGATTATGAAAACAGCAGGAAGACTTAAAAGGAGTGGTGAAATTAATCCAGTTCCTAAAGATTGTAACAGTAATGAAATTATGAAATGCAACTTCAAATGACTTTGCAACAAAATTTGGATAGGAAGACTCACTTTGGCACTTTGCGACTAAAACAACACCACTATTAATACAGACTTTGCGATTGCAATATAATTCATCCATCATTTGACCCACCCGTGAAACGTTTCACTAATTGGGAAACGAATCATTACAAACAGTCTCGAATACAATTAGTGATTGCATGCTAACTTATCAGTATGAGCTCCCGTGACTTTGAAATTTGAACACAATTTTAATTACAATGCTATTTGCACTACCCGATAAACTGTTTGACTTGATATAAACACTCGAAAATCACTTAAACACTACTCCCTTGAAACATGCTATGGCAACTATCTAAAGTTGGATACACATTTAAATACAATAAACTATAAATATATACCTGAAGATTGTTGATAAAGGGAGAACTTAGATGGCAAATGACTACCATTAACAGTTGATTATGGGTTTTGGTCATCAGATTCTTGTTCTACTTCATCTGAGTTACTCAAACTAGGATCATCATTGTGAGTCAAAGGGTAATAAGTTTGTTGTTGTTCTTGTTCGTTGTCAACTAGGTAGTAAGATGCATCTTTGCGGATACGATGATGATTTTGGTTTTGGTTCTTTTGTTTCTTACCGTTGGGTTTCTTGATTCTCAGTTCGCGGCTTTTTTTTTTTTTTTTTTTTTTTTTTATTGGCCCTTCAAAACTAGGGTGTCAATTTGTCACCCTACCTGAAACCGACACGAAAATTAACAGTTTTAGATTGAGTCTAAATAAATTTCAAGTCGGGTTTGGGTCAACCCATCTAACCCGTTTATTAAACAAGTCATGTTCGGGTTGGGAATAAATTAAGCGGGTACCCGCCAACTCGTTAAAATTTTTTTCTTAAATTAAAAATTATTTATATTTTATTATACGTGTTAAATGAGTCGACCCGTTTAACTGGTTTAATTCATGTAATGTGCCAACTTTGTTATATAAAACGGGTTAAATGGGTAAACCCAAAACCCTTTTAACCTATTCAACCCGTGTAACCTATTTAACCCGCCAACCCAAGTGTGTGTGTGTATATATATATATATATATATATATATATATATATATATATATATATATATATATATATATATATATATATATATATATATGTTAAATGGGTTAGAGTTGACATAGTTGACCCGATGATTTAAATGGGTCAGATTTGGGTTGGGATTTTCTAACCCGTAAACCTGAACCCGACCCGAATTGCCACCCCTATTCAAAATAAGAAAAAAATTTAAACATATCACATCAGCTTTTTAGCAAATCACCTAACCCACCATCTAACAATCGTAATGCGAGTACCTAACCAAATACATAAAAATACTTCACTTAATACAAATATACCCCACATACACACACACAAAATCAAAAAGAATGCACCTTAGTTAGGTTGTCTGAACTGCCGAGCCAACACAAAATTCCCATCTTGGCGCGCGTTGGTGCACCACCGCGGGTGGTGGTGTACACTATTACGCACTTTAAATATTTATTTTGACTATTTATGATTTATTGTAGGTGTGATAATATTACGCACTTTCTGATAGAAAATGTGAAGAATCTGGGAATGCACGGCCGATGAGGTTGAGCTTTTCAGGTTGATTGAACTTACAGGTAGGGGTGGTAATTCGGGTCGAGTTCGGTTTGGCGGGTTTGGGTTGACATGTTGACGGGCCAGAAAACCCAACCCGAATCTGACCCATTTAAATCATCGGGTCAACTGTGTCAACCCTAACCTGTTTACACATAACCCGAACCTGACCCATTTATCCCGTATATATACTTGGGTTGGCGGGTTGAATAAGTTAAACGGGTTTCGGGTTGACCCATTTAACCGTTTTATATAGTTGGCACATTACACGGGTTTGCGGGTCGACCCATTTAACCCGTATAATAAGAAAAAATCTTAAATGGGTTCGCTGGTCGACCCGCATAATTTATTAACAACCTGAACCTGACCTGTTTAATAAACAGGTTAGATGGGTCGACCAAACCTGACCCTAAATCTATTTAGACTTAACACGAACCTGTTAATTTTCATGTCGGTTTCAGATCGGATTTCATGTCAAGTCAGAAATTGCCACCCCTACTTCCTTAGTTTTTTCCTTTTTTTAACGAAAGCTATTACCAAATTACCCCGAACCAAAACTTTAGCTTTTACCATACGCAATATTCTCGTGCAACGAAAAAATAACACAATTAGTACAAAATCAAACCAATAAGAACTTAAAACAAATGTGTTCAAATAACAATATAGGCGATCACCTTATAAGTAAACATATAATCAACTCTTTTTTATAAGCTAAACAACACACTTTACGACACTGGTGTATGCATCCAAAGAAATTGTGTAAACATCATATCCCAAAATAATTATATTATGGCTAAAGTAGGTAATTGTTGACATGAGTTAGATAGAGGTGATGGATGGTACTTTCTACGCTAGGGATTGATTTACAAACTCAAGATTTTGATTATAACACTTTATGTTATGCATAACATAGTTGTACAGTGTTTACAACACGCTTTGTATATTTGTAGAATTATTGTCCTAATCTATACTATCTTATAATGTATTTAGGACATCTATATTTAGAAGTCTTAAAATGTTTAAGACCAAAAACATTTCTTTAATAGGAAAGATGCATGTACACCATTTTAATGCACATAATTTTCAGACTTACAAGACAAGAAGCATAGTGTACACCACTTTAATGCACATATTAAAAAAAAACACCACATTAAATGATATTTAATGTAATCAATTAATTAATTGGTCAATAAATACAATTAATACAATTATTAAAACACCCATTATATCACAAATACAAATTATCAAGCATATTGTACAACCAAATTAAACACAATTCCTACATTAAATATCACTAATACAAATAAGAAAACACATTATACAAATATTCAGGCCCGAACGGGCAATGGGTTAAATGGGCTTGAGCCCGAACGAGTGCGGGCCAAACAGGGTTGAGCCCGAATGGGCACGGCCTAAACGAAATTCTTGATATCCGTAAATTTATTATCAAAAAGAACATAATAAACTAAACTACATGATTCACCGAAAAATTTAATTTCAGGGTACCCGCCGCTGCAACGCGCAGGTACCCTGCTAGTAAAAATAAGATATGTGCAAATCACATCTCTTCTACTTTAGCTGGTTCGTTTCTAATACAACAATGAAAAAATAACTCATAACTACATTCGTAACAATTTACACATATCCGTTAGAAACATTTTTTTCCCCTAATTTTTGGTCAAATCCGAAAATATTTAGCCTTGTTTCTTCTTCTACATCTTAAAAACCTAACTAATTGAATTATTAACTAATATTTACTTTGTTACATAAAAGATGAGTGTTTGAGATTTATCAATTGATATGTACTTTTTATTTCAATATACTCCTTTCGTCTCAACATAATTGTTTCCGGACAAAAAAATAGAGTTTAAAAAAAACATAATTTTTTAATTACTCTGAAGTGTGTCTGAACAATCAATTTAGTAAAGAAATTGATTAACACATTTTTTATTTTTTATTTGCACATTCAAATATACAATTTGATAAAACAACATAAGTAAAGTTTATGGGTCCCAATACTGTCTTCCACGGTGTATGGGAGAGGTTGAGACGTAGACAGTCTTACCCCTACCTAAGTAGAGTGGTTGTTTCCGGTAAAAGGACCTCCAGCCTTGCAAAAGGCAAGGCCATTGACCTCTGTCTCGAGAGGCAAGGTTGATAAAACAGCATATAATAAATAACTAGCGTGGTACCCGCAAGTTGCAGCGGCGGGTACCTGAAATTAAATTTTTCGGTAAATCATGTATTTTAGTTTATTATATATGTTCTTTTTGACAATAAATTTACGAATATCAAGAATTTTGTTTAGCCCGTGCCCATTCCGGCTCGAGCCCGTTGACTCGTACCCGTTCGGGCTCGAGCCCGTTTAACCCGCACCCATTCGAGCTCAAGCCCATTTGGCCCGTTGCTCGTTCGGGCTTGAACATTTGTATAATGTGCTTTATTATTTGTATTAGTGATTAATGCGGGAATTGTTTTAATTTGTTTGTACAATATGTTTGATAAATTTGTATTTTTATGTAAGGGGTGTTTTAATAACTGTATTAATTGTATTTATTGACCAGTTAATTAATTGACGACATTAAATAGCATTAATGTAGTGTTTTTTTTTTTTTAATATGTGCATAAAAGTGGTGTACACTATGTTTCTTGTCTTGTAAGTTTGAAAATTATGTGCATTAAAGTGGTGTACGCTATTCTTCTTTTCTTGTAAGTGTTAAAAAATTACAAGCATTAAACGCTATACTTGTAACAACCCAGACTTTTTAAAGACACTTAAATTTTTAGGATTTTAATTATATGTGTATGCATCTTTTCTATTAAAGAAATGTTTTTGGTCTTAAAATAATATTTTAAGACTTCTAAATATAGATGTTATAAATACATTATACGGTAGTATATATAAATGTGCAACTAAACTTTGAAAAAAAAAAAAAAAAAAAAAAAAAAAAAAAAAAATCTATAATAAAAAAGTGATAAACAAAACAGAGGGCTTTTTCATTCATTCTTTTAACGGTTAATGAATTGCAGTCGCCTCTACCGGCGCCGCTGATAAAGTGTAATCGGAAAAAAGAAAGAAATAAAAGATGAACTGTAACGTATGTGAAGAAGCTAAATCTAAATACAAGTGTCCCGCATGTTTCATTCCTTAGTAAGTTTCATTATTCTTTCTCTTTTTCTTTTTTTAAGGTTTCTTGATTCTTATTATTTATTTATTACTGCAGTTGTTCCCTCAAATGTTTTAGGAAACACAAAGGTATTTTTTATTTTTATATTTTTTTAATAATTATAAATTTATAATCATTCTAGTAATGTGTAAGAAAAACAAATGAGGTTTTCATGTTCAGGTTACCCGGCTTGGATTGAATGTACGCGCCCTAACCAAGGTATCCCCGTCACTGTTTCTCACCCTTTCCACCTAGTATAATTTGAACCGGAGGTTTTTTTTTTTTTTTTTTTTTTTTTTGGGGGGGGGGGGGGAGGGGGCTTATGCCTTATTTGGTTTTGGCTTATGTTTCATAAGCTCACTTTTTTGTGGCTTATTTTGAAACTTCTCGGATTATATAAAGCTTATTATCATGCCATAATAAGCTTATATAAGCTGATTTTTTTTCTAAAATAACCCACCAAAAGTAAGCTTATGAAACATAAGCTGAAAACCAAATAAGTCATCAGCCCCCTATAGAAGCTTAAACAAACACCCCCTAGATGCCTTACCACTAGGGTATTTGGCCTTCGTTTGGGGACGGCGAGTCTTTAACTCAAATGTATGCGGCCTAACTGATGTATCCCCGGACGATTTCTAACCCTTTCTCGGTCCACCCAGAAATGTGTGGTTTCAACTTTGGATCGGTTGTGAGGAGGTTAGGTGCCTTGCCACTAGGTCGTTTGGTGGCGGTTTTGTGTAAGAAATAGTGTTGTATAGAATTTGTTTGTTTGTTTTATACATTTGGTTAGCAGTTTTAGGGGGGTTTGGATTTGCATATGTAAGTTGCTACCTGTTTGTTTTTAAGCAAATACGCAGTTTATCTTTTTGGATGAAGTCATGAAACTGCTTAACATCTAGGCTCCCTAAGTGATTTTAGCAGCCTGGCATGTACATATTTGTTCATGCGTTTTGGTTTAGACATTCATAGCTAGTTTCCCCCTAGGCTATAGGCGATCTTAGTAGCTTACATGTACATTTGCACCTGCTTTTTGGTTAGAGATATATAGCTTTATATATCGACAAATTATGCCGCATAACGCATTCTTTATTGCACAAGATTATATATGTTCATAGTCCCGCATTTTACTATATGCTCGCGTGATTGTAGGCTTCTATGTTACACACACATATGTCTTTATGATTATATGCATTTATACCTATATATGCTTTTCTAGTCGTATCTCTTCCACACACGCACATATACACATACTCTTTTGGGAGCTCTTTACCGAACCAGTCGTGGGACGGTCTAAATCCTACTTCTTGGTACCCCGCTTCCGCGGGATTGGGTATTGTTGTTCTTGTCATAAAGCTGCTTAAATATTAGCAAGTTGCTACCTGCTTTTTTTTTTTTTTTTTTTTTTTTTTTTTTTTTTTTTTTTTTTTTTATGTATGTAGTGTTAATGTATTAAGGTTACATACTTGCAGTTCGTTACCACAACAACAATAACAACAGTCCCGCTGAAGCGGGCTGTGGGGAGGGAGGATATAGACTGTCATGCCCCTATCTGAGGGTAGAGAGACTTGCAATTTGTTACCAATATATATGAATAATTGCACCAAATGTAACATACAATCACAGTTTCACCCATATTGTTGTTTACCACTAAATGTCTAAATGCAACATAATTGCATACATGCATGTGACAATATGGAAGTGTGCTATGTTGGTAAAAAAATAAATTACATTAATTGCATCGGAAAAGAGGTGAAAGTTAACCGGGAATAAAATGGCTTATTTGTCTACATTTTCATGCTCAAAGTTAGTAGCAGGTTTTTTGGTAAATTAGAGAAGGATAATTCCTAGGTTTAACGACTTTAATTTATACCTTAATATGAAATTCATCGTTAGTTATTCTTTACATGGATGCATATCTTTAAGCGGTTATGTATTAGTTAGAGTGAACGGGTCCGATCAGTGGATCTTTGAATATCAAGCAGTTCAAACCCTGTTGAAACTTAACCCTTACAAAATCTTATCAGCCAATCTATCTTCCATCTGAAACATAATTTGGCTGAAATATTGCTATACTTTGGTACAATTGCCGATTCTGCTAAGGTGAAAGAGCTCCTAGAGCTCAATAGTTCATATGAATACTACTTTTAGTTAGAAATTGGACCATTGCATTACTAATGTTGAACCTAATTAGGGAATTTCTAATCAGTGATTTTGAATTAAGTCTTCGAAGAAAGATGATAGACAAAACAGGAGGATACATGCCGTAAAACAAAGGGGTATATGTTTCTTTGATTATCTGTCTGTAAAACGAAGGATTTTTAGACCAAGTCACACATGCCATATTTGTTGTAACTTTGTATAAATGGTTTTCTCTTTTTTAATCCCTTCGTTCAAACTAATAAGTTAATTTGCAAGCTAATATGAAGATGTGTTACCTTGTGCAGAAACTCCGTGTGATAAACCAGTTCCTGTTCCCGAGACTGAAACAAGTAAGTTTAGATTACTACTCGATATTGGTTTTCTACATTTTGGTGCAAGATATTCTCTCCATGAAGTAAATCATAAACTTAAATAGAAACATTATGTTACCGGATTTGTGCTCAACCATGTGAATCATGAATCGATACTTATGTAATGTTTGTGGTTGCATTCTATAATTGGTTTCTCATGGTAATACCAATAAAATCTTAGCAATAAAGTATAACCAATCAGCAAGGCTACGTCTAATCCTATCTAACATTCTAACTCTATTTCCAGGAACAATTATTTCACCAATTGATGTCGATAGACCATGTTATATCGATGTTGCTGAGGATGTGCTACCACAGTCTAAACTAGAGTGCATAGGTATGTTTTTTATGTATTTTCTGCCAGGAAAATTGTTTCGGCTACAAATTTTTTCTGCCTTTACCGATTTAAACTTTTACTGTATTTTATTTGGATATGCCTAAAGTTGATTACATATACTTCTTATTAAGTTGATAAATGGCCCTTTGGTTGAAACTTAACATCATCGCTGCAGCTTCATCTACTGAAATACGTGATGCTTTGAAAAATGAAGAGCTACAGAAACTCATTCGCAACATAGATTGTTCTGCAAACACTGAAGCTGTAAGTATTATCATACTGTAGATATCTACTTGTATTTACTTTCATGGTTTTAAGGGGTCAAATTAAACCCAATATTAATGGAAGTAATTCTGAACCTGTTTTCAAATTTTTAAGGAACTTGAGAAAGCAATGGAACAGGACGTGTTTCGCCTATTTACTGAAAAGGTATAACAATTAATATATAAATTTGTTGCTCGATAAGTTCTTGGTTTTCTTTTCTGCAAAAGTAATAAGGCTTTTTTCTTTTGTTTCCAGATTTTGGCGACGGTAAATCAGTCTGGCAATCAATAGGTATAGGTATCTGAGGCGATGTGTAATGAAGAATGTTGGCACTATGAATTTTGTTATTAGCTTGAACTTCCTATGGCTGTATGTAATCAAATTTTGAGGTGTTGGAATATAATATTTCTAAGCTCTCCCTTCTTCAAGAAGGTAGATTCTATGCGTAAAATCACAATAAGTACTCGTTGTCTAGATTTTTGTGACAACTGTTTGATGTAGGGCTGAGCACGGTCTGAAAACCGGACCAGACCGAAAACCAATTTTGTCCAAAAGTCTGGACCAAGGACCGGACCGAAATGTTCGGTCCAGATCCGGGTCGGTCTAGTTTGGTTCGGTTCATCGGTCCGGTCTGGTCCAACAAAGCATAATGGTCAGTTTTGCGTAAGATCGAACTGGACCGAGGACCAAGCCGAAATATGTATGGTCCGGTCCGGTTTCCCAGTTCGGTCCGGTCGTGGTCTATAATGCTCAGCCCTAGTTTGATGTGCATTTTTTTTTAATTATTATTTTTATCAAATTGAAAATTAGGGGTGGAAATCAAATTGAAGTGATGCGAATTCTAGGTTGATTGAAACTACACACACATTTTACCCATGCTAGAAAATAATTCTTTAGTCATTCGATTTGTTGAAGTTTGAATGCATAAAACAAGCTGTTATGGATCTGCTTGTATCATGTATACCTTAAAGTTCCTACTAAAGTTCGAATTTTTATTTATTTTTGTGTGGTGCAAGCTTAGATGAATTGATCAAAAGGTTTGTGTGATTTGTAAATTCAAGGCCTACACAATTTTTCTTTGGCATAATAGCCAAGGTGTACAGAGGACGTGTCATCCCGGTTGAGGGTTGAAGTCATGTATGTGACAAACGTGTAATGTAGGTATTTGGTATGTAAGTTGCCCTATAGAGGAAAATGAACTATTTTGGACGTTGGATGGAGCCAATCTCCACAAATTGGTCGTTCGCTAGGTTGGTAAC
The DNA here is from genome assembly GCA_030686995.1 of Artemisia argyi. Taxonomy (NCBI): domain Eukaryota; kingdom Viridiplantae; phylum Streptophyta; class Magnoliopsida; order Asterales; family Asteraceae; genus Artemisia; species Artemisia argyi. Next base: position 25,469 of record JARVZY010000457.1, read on the forward strand.
CATACTGCAAGGAAAATCCTG
>JARVZY010003853.1:0-25080 GCA_030686995.1 Artemisia argyi
TAGACATTGGTAATGGAAAAATTGGTGGGAAGAATGAAGATCATGCGACAGTTGTATTTCCAGATGCAATGTTGATTCCAGAGTCCGATGATCATGTTGGATCAATTATAGGTGAAACATACCCAAATCTACACCAAAACCTATGGAACCCTCACTTCTTTCAAGAAAGGGCCATTCTGGCACCAACTCATGAAATGGTTGATAGGATTAATGACCGGATGCTGGATTTACTGGTAGGAGACGAGACGATTTACGAATCATCAGATTCTGTTGCTTTGGACGATGCAGATACCAATTTTGATGACTCTATATACACGACAGATTTCCTTAACGGTATAAGGATGTCCGGTCTTCCGCATCATACAATAAAGCTAAAGGTTGGTACTCCGGTAATGTTAATGCGAAACATTGATCAAAAAGCAGGATTGTGCAATGGAACAAGGCTTCAAGTACAACGTCTGGGAGTCAATGTAATTGAAGCAAAGATTATATCTGGTGGCCAAATTGGTAAGATTTGCGCTATTCCACGTATGATTATTAGCCCTTCAGAGACTAAGATGCCGTTCAAATTGAATAGAAGGCAGTTTCCAATTCAAGTTTGTTTTGGTATGACGATTAATAAAAGCCAAGGACAGACTTTGTCACAGGTTGGTTTGTTTTTGCCGAAGCCTGTATTCTCACACGGTCAACTGTACGTCGCTATGTCAAGAGTCAAGAGCAAGCGAGGATTGAAGGTTCTATGTTTAGATAAAGACGACAACTATTGCAACTACACTTCAAATGTCGTATATAAAGAAGTCTTAGGGCGTATTTGAGTAACCATTAATTTATTGTACATTAAACGTATGCATTGTTACTTATGAAACCGACATGTTCTCTAAACAATTTTATATTTTTTTTATTATCTATTGCGCTTATGAATGTTTATGTTATTATCAACTGTTTGCCAATTTCAACAACTTATCAATACATTCAGATTACATAATTCAATAAGAACATGATCATTATACTTTATATTTAAACATGAGCATAAAATGTCGTGAAATAAGATATCCGTCTACTAACCAAGATTATATAACATAGTCAAGGATGATTCATTACAAACCAAAATTAGCAAACAAGTATTCTGTTGCTTTAACCTTTCAGTGATAATCCTAATTAACGACTTACTAATATAAGTTCATAGTCCTAAACATAACATACTTTAAACGTCCTATTAACGATACGACTTTCCATTACATAAACAAACTAATAGACATGTAATGTTGCAATTTTAATTTCTTCTCCATCGACCACCTCCACATTTGTGTTCATCAACTTTATTCGCATCATTTTTGGCTGCTTGAACCCACACATATTTCCAAACTTCCTCCAGTTGCCAGTTACCTTCACATGGTTTGTCCTTCCTGGTTTGCTATTGTCAGTAATCGTTTTAACATTAACCGGAAACCTTACATTGTCGTGCATAAGCAATGCCTTGCTGTATGTGTGCATCATGTGAGGCCCACAGTATTCGGATGGTATTGTCTGTCATCAACATATAATGTTTTCACAACATAAAATAACACCAATTAAACAAAATTTCCTGTAAACGCTGTTCACATTTATTATATAACATTTTACTATTATCTACTTACCAGCTGGTAGAAGTCGCAAACAGGACCATTTAGCTCAGCATAGAAAACATTGTTTTCGTTCTCGTGAGTGTTATGTCCTTCCCATGAACAAATGTGTTTTGATCTCTTGTCTGTGTTTAATGTTAAAGAAAAATTCCTAATTATTATAATTCATGTATTTATATTTTCACTATTATATCTCACAATATAAATATGAACATTGTGTATACCTTTGATTGCATATGGTGCTATTTCACGCGCTGGCAGCCTCAGCATTGTTGGTAGAACATTTTCTTCATGTATGCACCTACCATTTGTGAAAAATAACGCCATATTCAATTTGTAATCTCCCAAATTTGTGAAAACCATCAACTGTCCTACATCAATTTCCAAATCGGCAACAAGTTTGTCCCATCCACTCCCAAACAATCTGTTTGACCTTTCGGCGCTGTTCACATTAAGTTGCACCCTTTCATGTTTAACCTTAACCCTCATGCCATTTGCATAAATTTTGAATCTATCTTTCCATATATCCTGCAAGAAGTCCCCTGGTAGGATCTGCAATACCAGTTTAATATATTACTTTTATATTATATATGATTATGTTAGTTAAGTATCTTTATTATTGACATTAATTTTATGTGCGTTTTGTTAACGTAAATAAAACAGAATATATACCTGTCCATCAACTGTACGGCTAACCAAACACCTAGCCACCCTGTTGCCCACAACACGTCTTTCGTAGCCTGGACCTTCAATTCCTACATGATCATAACCTGTTGCGTAAAATGTGCTTTCCGCCTCCTTCACAAAGTGTAAAGTTCTAATGCTTGCAGGGACGTTATCTTCCACAAATTTAGACCATTCGTCGCCGTACAGCTGAATGTTGTTTCCGTCATCCTTGACCAAGCATATGTACCTTTTCCTGTTATTGCCATGGATGAATACGTATTCTTCGCCATTGTAAAAATGTTCGCTGAACACCCTTGGTAAATTCTGCACACAATTCAACAATAACACCAAACGAATCAATAAACCAATACAATCAAATAAAACTAACTACAACAGAGAAGAAAAAAAAATACAAACAAAATAAATAAATAAATTCTTTACATATATATGTTTGTTTATGTACGTTTCATACATGATATCCTGGGTTACTTTGTAAGTCTAATTGGAAAAGGAATTGTTGATCCATTTGATGATTTTTTGTTTTCTTTATTTTTTTTTTTGTACCTGCAATATGAACAAGTTCAGTCTAATGTACTTATGTTGTATACGACTTATACAACATCTATATAAGTATACGACAATAAACGCTTATTGTAGTTTAATGGTTATTGTATCGACATGTAGATAATACTATACCACATGTAAACAAACACATATACGACCATAAACTAACAAAAAATTTAACACAACACAAGATGTGTAAATCAAATCACCTACAATTTTTGGATCGATATAACATATTTTTTTTACAGATAAACATTTACAAAATTTGCAAATATCAAATGGTTGACCGAAAACTGCTATATGTTCTTTGTGGATATGCTTGAAAAACTTGTAACAAGGATACTGATTGAGTTTTTTTACCAACTTACAGAAAATAGTATATGTAATTCACCACATTTTCTGTATCTTTTTTGAGTTTTTCTTGCTTTTTCTCGACAGCTATGTATTTCAAGATGTCATGAATAGTTAAAACATAGAGCAACCAGTATTCATTTGGAAACGACATTCTCCTGTGTAGATGCGTGGTTTAATATGCACGATCATGATGAGATCCTTCCCAATGAACAGGGTAACAATATTACCCCATCTTGTGTAGCTTGCAGCGATACATAGCTTATAGTAGGCAAGTGTGCTAGAAACCAAATCACATGGAATCCTACTAACACTGTTTTTGGTAAGTCAATTAGATAACATATTCTACTTTTATAACTCAAGATAAAGTTAGAAGTTGGAAAACCAGGCATTTGCTTATGCCCTGTAATAATATTATACTATTTAATAAAAAATGTCACCCGCAAATGCAGAATTACCGGAAGTGATGGACAATATGAAGGGTACTAATTTGAAAACATTAATTATGGGTAACCGAGTAACATTGATCAGATGTCAACCACCAATGCATCGATGCGTATGTCAAGTATTAAGATGCTTCATAAGTACGATCTTTATGGGCAAGTGGCATATTATAAACATCATAAGCATAATGAAGTCCCTGACTCTAGAGGCTAGCAGCAAAGACCAACGTACGCTTGAATAAATATATTCGGAGTATTGCTTTTTGTATTGATAGCTGATAATTCGTAACTATAAGTTTCTGCTTCCCTTTATTGTATCTAGGTAATCGTTAAAATTTGATTTTGTATTGCTATTACTCTATATAAGATTATTATCACATCTTCATGAAAAACAAACTATTTTTGTGTGATTTGTTCAGATTAGTACCCAATATGATCACAACCCATTTTTACAAATTAAATTTTGTTAAACCATCATTTGAATCACATACAATTCACCATCATCAACAGTGGCTTCAATACACAGATCACACATTCATATGGCATATTATTTACATACTTCTACATCGATCACACATGCATATATCAAGAGTGGCTTGAATACATAGATCACACATGCATATGGCATATTATTTACATACTTCTACATCGATCACACATGCATATGGCATATTAGATGATCTCGAAATTTATAATTTATTGACAACATATATTGAACAATCGAAACATAGATTAACAAAAAACAGAGTTCGATTATAATGTGTACCTTAAACTTTTTTGTTGACTTTTGATCCTTCTCCGTATTTTTATTCGTTTGTTTGATCGGAATGTGAGTAGTTGGGGATGATAATATTGATCACACAAAGCAAAGAGTAAGTATATTTATTTGATTTGATATGAAGCTGATAGTTATAAGTTATCCTTTTTGTATTTGTTTATTTTTTCAACCATGCACTTGATTGCCTATGTGCCTAAATCCAACTTTTCTTAATAATATACATATTAAAATTAATTTGTTTAGTTGTATTTTAACTATGCTTGAATACATATTTTTTTATAATAATATACATATTAACAATAATTTGTTTAGTTGTATTTGAACTATGCTTGAATACCTTTTTTTTTTTTTTTTTTTTTTTTTTTTTTTTTTTTTTTTTTTGTAACTTATTTGCTAATGAAACAAGTAATCTAGCATATATGAGTATCGATTATATGGCATTTAATTATAGAAAAGTACAAACGGTTTCAATAAAGATAATAGCATTTTCAGTAATTGTATTTCTGAAACGTTAAATAGTAACAGTTCCAATGCGATAACATTCAGTATTCATACTACTAAAAAGCGTATTCCGTTGCTTGTATCTAACAAACGTGCCACATATGGTCGTACCTTGCGCCCAAGGTCGGCTTTAAACGATCTATCTTTTAAACACAAATATTTATTATGTTTGTTACGTTAACAATTATCTTGATCTCATAATTATGTGTATATAACTTTTTTTCAACGCTTTTGTAACTCATTGTTACTTATAAAACCGACATGTTCTTTAAAAAAATTTATATGTTTTGCGCTTATCAATGTTTATTTTCTTCCTCTTAATATTATCTATATTATTATGAAGCGAACCCGTCCATCGGGCGGGTTATGAAGCTAGTATGATATAAATATATAAATATTTTCATATTTTATGTCGTCTTATGCCACGCCTTTTAAACGCAAAAGTTTCGCCTTGACAGCTAAAGCTTGAGGTTTGGCCATGCCGCCACGACACGTCTCACAATACACTCTACAAGAATTGACATCATGCGAAATGGTCCATGTGTTCATACATGCGCCAGCAATGAATTGACATCACTAGTTCAATCAATACTATCTACAAGAAGTTTCACATATAACATAAGCTGAGAACACTTCAACCAAAGTAAAAGAAATGGCGAATACAGTTGCAAACCTCATATTCATCCCTGGCCCTGGGGCTGGTCATATCACGTCCACCATCGAGATCGCTAAGTTGCTAGTGAATCGGGATCAAAATCTGTCCATAACCGTACTTATCATCACCACTCCTAGCTCGGGTTCTGGCTCGGCTATCACGTCCTACGTGGAGTCACTAGCTAAAAAATCTATTAATCGCATATCCTTCATCGAACTCCCTCAAGACAAAACACTTCTACCACCTAGTGACTCGAAATCTTCCATGGTTTGGTTTAGGGAATTCATCAACAGTCACTGCAAATATGTGAAAAACATTGTCTCCGACATGATAAGCAGACCCGGTTCGGATTCTGGTCGGGTTGTTGGGTTTGTTGTCGACATGTTTTGCATATGTATGATAGATGTAGCTAATGAGTTTCATATTCCAACCTATGTGTTCTTTACTTCTAATGCTGGTTTTCTTGGATTTAAATTATATATCCAGACACTCTATGATGATGAGAACCGAAATGTTTTCGAGCTGATGCGCTCAGATAGCGAAGTACCTATCCCGGGTTTTGTCAAACAGGTCCCAACGAAGGTTTTTCCGACAGTGATTCAGACCAAAGAAGGGCTGGAATTTCTTATGTGGTCTGCCCGTAGGATAAAAGAGGCCAAAGCAATCATCGTTAACACATGCTTAGAACTAGAAACACACGCTATCGAGTCATTGTCTAAAGACAACACCGTCCCACCTTTGTATCCGGTGGGACCGTTACTCAACCTAGAAGGTGATGGAAAACAGTTGGCTGATGATGTCATCAGTTGGTTGGACAGTCAAGCGACCTCGTCGGTTGTGTTTTTATGCTTTGGGAGTATGGGATGTTTTGATGAGATTCAAGTGAAAGAAATCGCAAATGCTTTAGAGCAAAGTGGGCACCGTTTTGTGTGGTCTCTACGTCGACCTCCATCTGAGGCATCAAAAGTCCCTGGTGATTATGATGATCCAAGTGTGGTATTGCCAGAAGGATTTTTGAAACGAACGGCTGCAATAGGGAAAGTGATAGGATGGGCTCCACACGTGACGGTACTTGGTCACCAAGCAATCGGAGGGTTCGTAACTCATTGTGGGTGGAACTCATTGTTGGAGAGTTTGTGGTTTGGCATTCCATCGGCAGCATGGCCAATCTATGCTGAACAACAGATTAATGCGTTTGAAATGGTGGTGGAGCTGGGACTGGCTGTGGAAATCAAGTTGGATTATAAGAAGAATATGTATGATCATAGTGCTGATAAGGGCCATATAGACATAGTAACTGCAGACGAGATAGAGAGTGGGATAAGACGATTAATGGAGGATAAAGAAGTTAGAACGAAAGTGAAAGAGATTAGTGAGAAATGTAGAGCCGCAGTGGTGGAGGGCGGTTCATCGTATGCATCCGTTGGTCATCTAATTTAGGACTACATGAGAAACATCTCTTGAATTTGAGTTTATAGTTAGTGTTTTTGGCTAAAGTTGAAGTCTTGTTTTCAAGTATCGGTTTAGCTAGTTGAATCACTTAGTCTATAAATAAGAAAAATTCTTGTATGCCATTGTCTTATTTGCATTAATTTATAAAACAGTCCAGAACTATTAATATCCTCTACTTCAATTTGATTAACTCACACTCTTTAAAATCCTTCATGTCTCTAGTTATATTAGAACCACCTGAGTGCTCTTTTGGATATAAAGTAACATTCGTGCCTCCTGTAATGAACCATGAGTTACTTCCCACAATTCTTCTATATATTTCCAAATCTTTCCATAGCTCTTTCCTTTCATTATCACCATTAGCTGCATAGATGAAAGTCCCAAACACCTTAAAGTTGCCTTTAACTGTCGGATTGTCTGGCCTTATGATATTCCAAGAACCAATTCTAAAATCCATAAAAACAATGATAGACTAGCTCAACTCTCCACCAATACCTCTTTATCCATACCTTCCACTACATTCCCATCCATACTTTTAGAGTTTTAGCAATACCATAATCATCTTTAAGAACATCTTCCTCTTCTACATCATTAACTTTGTCATTTGACACTGTTTTCTTTCCTTTGTCCACCAGACTCTCATTTTTACTTTTGAAATAGGCAATCATATCAATATTCCAACTTACCATGTCTGCTTCAGTTGGACTTATTTTCTTATTCAAAAATTCATCCACAACCTCCTAATTCCTCAATTCTTGTAATTCATTTTGCTCATTTTCATCATACATTTGCAGAATAGAGAATTTATTAGCAGACCTCTTCATAGCTGCAAGAACATCATCCTTAACATTCCACTGTTTTTTCTTTTCAGCAAAGCTCTCAGCTTCTTTATTCACCTCTTTACTAGCATCTTTACAAGTGGATTTCAGTCCATCATTCTGTATATTATTTTTAGCTTGATATGCAAATTTTGGAACAGGTTTGACTTTCACATTACCCTTTGCATTATTACCTATTTAACAGGTTGAGTGTCTTTGGTTTATAGTTTAGTTTCTTCTCCACTCCTCCCATACCTTCAGTTTTCCTACCTCTCACTTCTACAAATTCCTCATCACCAGAGTTATCTTTCTTAGTAGTTTCCTCAACTCTGATCACGTTCTTTCCACACTTATTAGTGTCGAAACACACAACATATACTGCACATTTTTTCTATCCTTTATCATTTTTGTACACAATCTCAATTGATTATGGCAAAGATTTACAAGCATTTACGTCAACAAGTACCTAGTATACCCTTCCCTGCCCACTCCCATTTTACACATTGTTGCAGTCATAGAATCCATAACCATTGGTCTACCAATTCTACTTGCAAGTGCACTTATCCCATTAGTAGTCCAAGCTTCCAATGGTACATTACAGAGCTTAATCCACACTGGAATATTTTCAGGGTCAATCTTCGCTTTAAATTGTATCTTAGCTCATGCACAGACATTCTAAACCCCACAAAATATTGACACAAAACAAGTTCCCACTTTTTGCATCCTTCTGCTACTAACATATCATCAAATATCACAAATTCATTACCTTCATTATCAATTTCAGTAGGTATGGCTTTCAAACTATTATCACATTCCAACTCCTTCTTACCAATTACACTAACAAAGGATCTATTTCTTACATTGTCATTAGCATCATTTACAAGGTCAGCAGGTACGTGATCAGTGGACTTTTCCTTGTTATTCTCTTTACATTCACCTCTGCATCGAGCATATTCTCAGTAACAGTCTCCTTTGACACCCTATTCACTTCCTTATCCTCCACCATTTCCTTATTATCATCTGTATGCAATAAATTATCCCCAGCTTTTTAGTCCACACTCACATTGTGTCCCTTCTTTTCCCCTTGATCTTCTATAATCTCCACTTTATTCTCATCTACATCTACATTCTTTTTGAAGCAGTTTTCTTATTATCTAATGTTTGAAAACCGGGTTTTTAATTGACTTGGTCAAGTCAGTGCAGTTCAACCGGTTCGACCGTCGGATTAACCTGGTTTTCTATTAAAAAGACTATTTTTTTCAACCGGTTCGACCATCGGGTCAACCCGGTTCAACCTGACCAACAGGTCAACCCTATTTTCTATAGAAAAAATGAAAAAAACCAAACTCGTCCGGATTTCGAGAACCGGGTTGACCCGGATCACTTAAAACCCGGCGGGTCTAACCGGTTAAGCTATTTTTAAAAACCCGGTTTTTTACCCATTTTGCTGGCCGAACCTGGTTCGACTGGTTGAACCGGTTTTAAAAACACTATTGTTATCTGCTTTTGAACTATTATTGTATACTAGTTGGATACCCGCGCACAGCGGCGGCGATAAATATAGTTATATTATAAATATAGTAAATGAATTGCGAGCTCAACTCTCCCCGCAATTCCCTACCCTGTTAGTGAATTCGTTTCACAACACTCCGAATGTATATGTGTTAGTTGTATGTGTTTGCTTGGGTTTCTCGTAGCTTTCCTGTGATATCATTATTCTCGCATATAGAAAGACCATCGCAATCTCTTACCCATCAAACACTCCCCCCCCCCCCCCCCAAAGTATATGATTTTAACGAATTAAGATTGTATTGATTGAAACAAAGGTTAAAGTTGTAAAAATTTGAATCAAAATAAAATAAATCCATTAAAAATGTAAAAACTAAAAACTCATAAAAATATATCAAAATGTATGTTGAATTAAAAAGCATAAAATTTTAAAAATATGGTGAAATTAGATCATAAAAAAAATAATAGATAAAAAGATATTCCAATTTGAAAATAAATGTGATTTTTTAGTTGATAAGTGACACATGTCACTCAATAATTGAAGCTCCTTATCTTAATTTTTGAAATAGTATAGATAGAATTCTCGAACTTCTAACGAACTCTAATTTCTTTCTTTGACCTCATTATATACTAGGGTTCATACAATTGGGCCGGGAAAACACAATAGAACTCTAAACTAGAAATTAACCAGCCATTAGAGTGAATTTTATACTCAATACCTTAATACACTAACCTGCAAAATTCTACCCAAACAATTTAAATGAATTTTGGCGCCAAAATGACGGATTTCAATTTTATGGATAAAACTCAGAAAAAATCATATCCATATCCGAGTTTGTAGAATGAAATTTTGTATCATTTGATCGGATTAGAATTTTGTATTATGAATTAATTGGATCGTAACTGAGGAAAATATTATCAACGGCCTCTTTATCGTGACTGTAAAAATATTCTGACCAACTTTAAACATATTTTCACAGTAAAAGTATCATTATTCGTCGAAAATATCAATTGCAAGATATATATATATATATATATATATATATATATATATATATATATATATATATATATATATATATATATACATACCGACCACCTGATTTGTAATCTTTAATATTAGTTGAACTACCCAATTTAATGTCTATTACCGAATCATTCATGAGACCAAAAAGCTGGCATGTGGGCTGATTTTCAATTTATTTCTTTTACATTATAACTTGTCTGTTTTTTGGATTGTATTTATGGTAAAAATTTTATAAATTAATATTCGATAAATTAATAACTTCGATAATATCAATAGTAATTTGTCTGATCCAACTTGGGACCAATACAAATTTAGACACCAATTTATAAAATAATAAGATAATAATTTTTTTGAACACCTCAGCATGTGTGTGTGTGTGTGTGTGTGTGTGTGTGTGTGTGTATATATATATATATATATATATATATATATATATATATATATATATATTGGTCTCGACAAAATATAAAGTAATAATCACTAAAAAATTCCATATATATATAAGGTAATAAGTAATTGAAACTTGTACAAATTCAATTAATTCAATTAAGGTCATACGTAATTGGAACTTGTCCCAATGAAACTAACTTTTTACTTATTAAAAAACAATGAAGTTGACAAATTCAATTAATTTGTGAATGTGGATTCAAAAAATATTATTTCGAACTTGTTTTTCTAATTTATTTTTCTATTCTTGTCAACGAAAAGGGATCTCTCAGCCGCGTCCATAGCTAAATGGTTAAACATTTGAAGTTCTTTCTCTGGATTCTGGTGCTAAATTGTCGCCCCTTTCCTTATTTATTTGATTATAGAGATATCTAACTAGTATACATTGTAACCAGTATATTGGACATGAAAATTTAAATACTATACGTAAAACATTTTTAATAAATAAATTATTAATTTATCAATATAATAATATCTCGTTAAATTATTCCGATTGCAACATTATATAAAATATTCCGATTGCAACATTATTAATTTATAGAGATTTTAATGTGTATATCGGGAAACTAAGATGACAAAAATTTACTGCATGTGTATCGATCATTCTGTAATGCACACTAAAGGTGACACTTGAGGTATCAATACCCCACATGTCATGAACAATATAGGGGTATGCTAGACCACAAAGAAACTCTTACAAAAAACATTCATAAGATAACGTGTCATCGTTTTGTTAGTGTACTGTTTAATAGTTTCTCTCTCATCTCTTTTACTAAACCAATCAGTCTCTACCACATCAGTTTGTGGATTTTTTTTTGTGAGACTTTCTTTGTGCCCTAACATTTCTCAACAATATAACATAAGATATACGAAATGGTCCATGTGTTCATACATGCCAACAATGAAATGACATCACTAGTTCAATCTATAAATCTACAAGAATTTTCACATGTAACATAAGCTGAGAACACTTTCAAGCAAAGTAAAAGAAATGGCGAATACAGTTGCAAACCTCATATTCATCCCTGGCCCTGGGGCTGGTCATATCATGTCCACCATAGAGATCGCTAAGTTGCTAGTGAATCGAGATCAAAATCTATCCATAACCCTACTTATCATCAGCCATCCTAGCTCGGGTTCTGCCTTGGAGTCACTAGCTAAAAAACCTATTAATCGCATATCCTTCATCGAACTCCCTCAAGACAAAACACTTCAACCACCTAGTGACAAGAAATCTCCCACTGTTTTCTTTAGCGAATTTATAAGCAGTCACTGCAAATACGTGAAAAACATTGTCTCCGACATGATAAGCAGACCCGGTTCGGATTCTGATTGGGTTGTTGGGTTTGTTGTCGACATGTTTTGCATATGTATGATAGATGTGGCTAACGAGTTTCATATTCCAACCTACATGTACTTTACTTCTAATGCTGGTTTTCTTGGATTTAAATTATATATCCAGACACTCTATGATGATGAGAACCGAGATGTTTTTGAGCTGACGCACTCAGATACCGAAGTATCTATCCCAGGTTTTGTCAAACAGGTCCCAACGAAGGTTTTTCCGACAGTGATTCAGACCAAAGAAGGGCTGGACTTTCTTATGTGGTCTGCCCGTAGGATAAAAGAGGCGAAAGCAATCATCGTTAACACATGCTTAGAACTAGAAACACACGCTATCGAGTCATTGTCTAAAGACAACACCGTCCCACCTGTGTATTCGGTGGGACCGATACTCAACCTAGAAGGTGATGGAAAACAGTTGGCTGATGATGTCATCAGTTGGTTGGACATTCAACCGACCTCCTCGGTTGTGTTTTTATGCTTCGGGAGTATGGGATGTTTTGATGAGATTCAAGTGAAAGAAATCGCACACGCTTTAGAGCAAAGTGGGCACCGTTTCTTGTGGTCTCTACGTCGACCTCCATCTGATAAGGCATCAAAAGTCCCTGTTGATTATGATGATCCAAGTGTGGCATTGCCAGAGGGATTTTTGAAACGAACGGCTGGAATTGGGAAGGTGATTGGGTGGGCTCCACAGGTGACGGTACTTGGTCACCAAGCAATCGGAGGGTTCGTAACTCATTGTGGGTGGAACTTGTTAGTTTGACGGATGATACATTAATATATCATGACCGGACTCGAACTCGAGACTTCGGGATTGCACACTTTACGTATGAGTTTCAATTAATTAATAATTATTGTTTTAGTGACGAATAATTATTAAATTCACGAAATGAGCATTTAACGGTACCTAACGACCGTTGGACGAAACATGAAGGACTTGATTTGAAAAGAGTGAAAGTCCGGTTCGGGTTGGGCTTTGTGACCCATGGCCGGCCACCCTCTCCTTAGGGTTAGGGGTTGGCTTTTGCTCCAAGTTTCTTGAATGCTATATAATGAGACCTCCTCTCATTCATTCATTCATCCCTTGGTTCACTTGCAAACCAAATCTCCTTCTCTTTCTCCTCTTGAGTTAGAAATCGAACTACACCCTTATAGGGTTCCTACTAGATTTCTAAGCTCAAAACCATTCTTGTTTAGTTGATCAACTACACCCTTCTAGGGTTCCTACGCGATCTTCTAAACATTGTGTTTGGATTGCTTGTGAATTAAGAACCTAGCTTTTCTTATTGAAACGCTACTAATACGTGTGTTCAAGAACGAAGTGTTGGCATACTTTTGCTAACAAGGTGATTTACCCTATTCGACTAACCTAGTCGATCCACCATTAAACCCAATTAGGGTTTATAGTTCTTGTTCCATTGGTTTCTTGTTCTTGCTAGAAATCACAAAGAGGTACGCATCCATTTATATTCGGTTAATTTATTATTTGTATTTGATCTATTCCGCTGCGTACTCTTTGATGCTTATATGTTTATAGTTTATTATTATTCATATATTCCAACAGTGGCATCAAGAGCCGTTAATACATTATAATGAATTACCGAAAAACATAAAATTGAATCATTTGATTATAACATGCTTGGTGTTCTTATGTTTTTATTTTTTTCATAAACCCTAGTTTTTATTTTTATTTCGAATTTATTTAATTAATTATATATATGTCGAAAGTTTTTTTTAAAAAAGAAATTAGGGTTTGATGAATTATGTAATAAAAACTTGTAGAAACCCTAGGTTGCATGTAATTTATGTGTATGGATATTGTTATATGCCGTTTGGTTGCGTTCCTTGATTGACATGATTATTTGCTATAGTATGTGCAATATGGGCATCCATGACAAACCATGCATGTGTTGTCTTGGATTATGATGATTTGGTTTTAAGATTTCATGCTTATTATGCTATTCTTTTATAATTGATAAATTGTTTAGTAAATATTATGAATAAAGATTACTAAAATTTGATTAATTATAAGATTAGGGAAGACCCCATTAATCGTGTATTAAATCAATAGTGTGTTTTAATATTGATTTTAATTTAGCATGACCATTATTGTTGTTGTTTGTTTATTTTATTTTATTACTTTTGTTTTATATGTTTTTAACATGATAGTAACAAAGGGTAATTTCTATAAATAAAATATTAAATGGACTTAATAATGGTGAAATCTTGTTTTGAGCTTACTTAATAAATCTTGGACTTTTGAATGATTGATCGCGACTGTATTAAGTGGTTGAAAGGTGGAACTAATTATGACAAACTATTAAAGTGGGTATAAGGATGGCTACGCATTAAATTGCGGCCTTAGTGAGCCTCCATTCTGGCTTACCGCTCGCCTGTGAGTCATATTTTAGTCTTTACCTAACATCCATGATAACTACGAAGCACTTAAGGCAAAGTTGTAAGTTTCTCAACGCCTCAATCAAAAGTTTTGAGATTTAAGCTCGTAAAGAAACTAATGAGTAAAAGTTTTTTTACATGAAACATATGCTACAAGATGAATGCATGACATCTTTGTACATATATTTTGATTACACACATAAAAAATACTACCCTTAAATTTAAGTTATATGCCATCCAATGAAACGGAAACACCTGAAATTGGATCTACGCCAGGGCGTAACCTGACTAGATTGCAATGAAAGGGCAAATTACATGATTTCATCACTAGCAGATCAACTGGTGTGGTGTCATTATGTAAGTTTGTTGTTTCTTAAATTGGTTAACTTAATTGAGTTGATAGTGGGAACTGATCACTCAAGGTATAAGAAGATGGGGATAAAACATGTTTACATTGCAACTGTGGTTGGCAAATAATGTAAATAACGTCATCACTAGCAGATCAACTGATGTGATGAACTTATGTCAATTTGGATCCTAGTTTTTCAGTGAAAATTAAATGGTTATTTGATTATGAACCATGGGTATTTAATTTTCTTGAAAATTTAATTATCGAAAATACTAAAATTGAATTTTGTAATTCTTTTTAACGTATTAATGCAACATTAAAGCCGTAAACGTGGTTTGGTCTTAAATTGTTAAATTGATATAATTTTGCTTTCAAACATAATGTTTGATTGAGAAAAATTTACCGAAATGCCTATTCCTTTTCATGATTGAGAAAGGTTTGATAGGAACATAAGAATAAGACTCAATCCTAAGTCTATTTTCCATGAGAAAAGAATAAGACTCAATCCTATTCCTTTTCATGATTGAGAAAGGTATAATAGGAACATTAGAATTGTCTACATTCTAATATATAACTCATAGCTATCTTTAATGTTTAAGGATATAGCACATCTTATTTTCCATAGAAATTTCATTACTCTTATTTGGTGAATGAATTCTTCTATAACAAACAAGGCATTTGGTTAAATGGAAAATATGAGTTATTAGAAGCTGGACAGATTACCGCAAAATTGGTAAAAGACAAAGCTAGTATTTTATCTAGTTGTTGTGCTTTAAAGGTGCTACATACCATTATGGGGATGGTAGGCCTATTAAGGAAGAAGCTGCATGCTCAAATTCTTCAAGTTAATATCATTGATGGATAATCCATCATAAACATAGTAGAATACACATTTTAGAACCTGAGTAATTATTACGTATGGGTTTTTCTAAATGTGTAGGAAAGTAAAAACAAGCAAATTGTTTTCACTGGTTATGAAACACGTACAATGTTGTCAAATCCAGTGGGAGCTTTGTGTTGTTTACTGAATATAGAATTATTGTTATGTTCTCTAATTCAGTGGGAGCTACAAGACTTAAATTCTGTGTAGCAGCCCAAATTATCTTCAAGATAATTACTTTCAAATTGTAGACACTCATGTTCTTAGGATAGCCATTTGCGTTTCCTGATAAGACAAAGTAGTCCTACATCTACTTATGACACAAATCATATTGAATCACATAAACAAACGTTTGTTGTGTTGTTTATATACTACATGATATTGTTCAATGCACAAGTGGGAGAATTGTTTATTGTGTGCAAAGGAACAATACATAGAAATATGATTATAGGATTCTCTTAATTGCAAGGTAAGAGATCAATGTTCTAATAGGACTTATACATTTAATGTGTAAGATTATCTTATGTAAAACATGTGTCATGATTATAAGACTACTTTTATGTCTTATGATATTCAAATTAAAAGAAACACTTGAATTTACAATTTACGTCAGGGTGTAACCTGCCTAGATTGCAATAGAAAGGTAAACTACATGATTTCATTACTAGCAGATCAACTGATGATAATGGAATTATGTGAGTTTGCAGTTTCTTAAATTGGATAATTCATAAAATGACATAAGCAAATGAAGTAGTAAATTAACTTGAAATTACTATTGAAACCAAGTGGTGGTGTTCACAAATACTTTAGTTATTTATGTTTATATCTTCTTATAAACATGAAGTCTTTTAACTATTACAAGACTTATAATAAAGTAAGACGTTAAACTT
The DNA here is from genome assembly GCA_030686995.1 of Artemisia argyi. NCBI lineage: Eukaryota > Viridiplantae > Streptophyta > Magnoliopsida > Asterales > Asteraceae > Artemisia > Artemisia argyi. The sequence goes on from JARVZY010003853.1 coordinate 16,697, forward strand.
GTTATGTTTCAAACAAGAAATCATTGAGTTGATCAATGTACAACGTAAAGTGGGAATATAACAGTTTATGTCTTCTTAAGACATGAACATGAAGTAACTTGTTCAAAAGGTACTTATGTTATATAGCATGCAATTGGCTTGGAAATTCTATTGTACCATTAAGTTGACTTAGTTGGTAAATAGGTAAGCCAAAGGGAATAAGTTTATCTTACATATTGTTAGTTTGTCTCACAATATTAATTCTAATGAAACATCACAAGTTGGTGGTGTGTTCAGTTAGGAAAAATCAAACTCTTGTTATATTGTTTGATTAAAAGATAAATATGACTTCTTTTCTTCCAAAAGTTGTCAAGGTTAGAAAATTGAGTATGGATTGAATATACTCAATAAGACTCCAACCTAGAAGATTAAATAAGACATTATGGAATGTGATGAATCACATTAAAGTCTTAAAATGAAGTTCTGATTTTGTTAATAAGTAGTTTTAACAAACAAGAGTCAGGAACTGTAAAATATTTTTGTAATATCCCAAATGAGAACGATTTAGTGTTGCTCATCTTGCTAAAGTATTTATAAAATACAAAAGGCAAGTGGGAGTTTTGTTTAGATCTTGAAAGATCAAAATTACAAAATATATAATCTTCTAAAACCACACTAGTGAAAATCATGATGAGGTTTGAAATGTAAAGGTTAAATCTCAACATGATGAAACTCTCATTCATAGATCCGTAGGGATGTCTCATATATTTAATTAATATGCTGAGAATTATGAATTACAGGATCAAAGTAAGCCTGTTAATCATAATTATGGTAAATTGCTCATACTATGAATGTTAAGATGCTGTCCATAAAGATAAGTCAACTTTGAAAATTTGGTTTATCTTAATGAAGATGAGTTTTTGCAAGAGAAGAAAAACCCTAGAGGTTTAAATCTTTGCATAAAGAAACATATGGACAAAATTGTATACATATTTTAATGTATGTCTTATGACAAGATTATTAATCATACTTATGTAATTAACTATGATTGAATACTTTTTTCTAAGCACATTAAAATTACAAAGATAGTAATTGTCATACTCATTTTTATGAATATGAAATTTGACAATGGATTATAAAATCTCTTTCTTATAAATTACTTAAGCGAGGACGATGAGTAATTAAGAGTTTTATGAATTCATTTAATCTTTGAAAGTATACAAAATGCAAGAATCCAAGTATGGATAGATGCATGCATCAAGGAGATAAATCTTATGTTTAAATATTAAATCTATGTTTTGATTTATAATTTAAAATAAGATAACTCCTAAGTAATTCTGAAAGCTAGTGGGAGTATTATGTTTACTTATTTAAATCATATATGTTGTATAACATATAGGAAGTAATATTCTATATAAGTTAAATGGTAAGTCATAACTTGGAATGAAACTTTACTTGAAAGATTTAATAAGTAAAACATACAACCTTGAATATATGTTTATTAATGTAAACATGTGCGGTAAATGGATCTAATAGAACATGATATATCATTTAGAAAGTTTAAATGGATATGTAGTACATGAATGAAATTTAAGTTGGACACAAGAATTTTTCATGTACATCATGTTGTTGTTATATCATGCTTTGATAAAAGATGATTTGACAACATTGATATCTAATGAAAGATATTAGATAAGTTGTGTAATGAATATTCTAAAGGAATATATTTGGATATAGAATCACATCCTCAGCCTGGAACAATTTCTAGATTCTATAAATGAACAATTTGTAAAATTGTCATAGCCAACAAACTTGAAAGTTTGGAAGGAATAAAACATTACACATTGAAGTTTACGGAAAAGAGAATATTGTTGTTTGCATACAATGATGCTAATATAAATTGAGATGACACTCAATACTAGTCATGGAAGATTTCATCCTTGTTAATAGCCATGTGTACTAGTTATGCTTAACGGAAAGCATAGTTGCATTATACGTTAAAGAATAAGAATACTTTAAACTTTAAAGGTTTGGAAGTTTAATTATCATAAATTGTATGTTGAGGATGTCATACACATTTTATGATGTATTATGTGGTTATATCAAATTATTTGAATGCACATATACAAGAATTTCATTATTGAAATAAGTATTCTCAAAATTCCGATAGATCAAAGTTAGTTGAATAATGCCTTGTCAACAAGTATGATTACTTGAGGCATAATTGTCAACAAGTATGATTGGTATTACTTGAGACAAAATTCATTAACGAGAATTTTCATGCATTGATCTATTTAGTATTTGGATAAAGGATTGTAAACAATAATTATTCGAATGAAATGAAGTATTGTGTTATGTTTATTTATATTCATAAATATTGTATCCTATATTTGCATGTTTAATCCATGAATAACTTAAGTTATTCTAAATTGTTCGTTGTCAATTAATGATGTGGGAGTATCATTGAACTAAGACAAATGTGAGATTTGGTATAATATATATAAATTATATTGGTGCGTAGACAAGCCAAATTCACATGATATTCAATACTGGATAAATTGGATATAGGACAAAATCTCAATTACATGATTGTACTTATGGATGTTGTCATTAGAGTAAATCATGAATATTTATCCTCAGACTTGAGATACCAGGTAACTACTGTGGATGTAGCTCATTTTCTGTGAGATAATCTAACGCTATCCGTAACTGGTAGTTATAAGGATTATTTTCAGAGGTGATGCGAAGTTCATAGGTTATGCTTGTAGTCAATACAGGATTTGGTTCCTTCAAATTTGTTTTGAAGTTTAATACTGTTTGGCCGCTCGTAGGATTAACAAGATGTTTGCATGGCCATGCCCAAGGTCTATCTGGAATGCGTTCAGATGAATTGGTAATCTTGCTTGATCATAAATAACGAGAAACACTAGTTAATTATGGAATGACTTCAATCCATATCCATATTTACATAGTATTAGAATCAAAAGGATAAGTATGATGATGAATCATCAAAGGTGGTTTTTTTCCAGGAAACCATACTCGAGATCGTTCTGGGGACATTGGCGTGTTATGCTAGACTAACAATTGTCATTGTTACATTAATCTATATCCGAGTGGGAGCTGTTAGTTTGACGGATGATACATTAATATATCATGACCGGACTCGAACTCGAGACTTCGGGATTGCACACTTTGCGTATGAGTTTCAATTAATTAATAATTATTGTTTTAGTGACGAATAATTATTAAATTCACGAAATGAGCATTTAACAGTACCTAACGACCGTTGGACGAAACATGAAGGACTTGATTTGAAAAGAGTGAAAGTCCGGTTCGGGTTGGGCTTTGTGACCCATGGCCGGCCACCCTCTCCTTAGGGTTAGGGGTTGGCTTTTGCTCCAAGTTTCTTGAATGCTATATAATAAGACCTCCTCTCATTCATTCATTCATCCCTTGGTTCACTTGCAAACCAAATCTCCTTCTCTTTCTCCTCTTGAGTTAGAAATCGAACTACACCCTTATAGGGTTCCTACTAGATTTCTAAGCTCAAAACCATTCTTGTTTAGTTGATCAACTACACCCTTCTAGGGTTCCTACGCGATCTTCTAAACATTGTGTTTGGATTGCTTGTGAATTAAGAACCTAGCTTTTCTTATTGAAACGCTACTAATACGTGTGTTCAAGAACGAAGTGTTGGCATACTTTTGCTAACAAGGTGATTTGCCCTATTCGACTAACCTAGTCGATCCACCATTAAACCCAATTAGGGTTTATAGTTCTTGTTCCATTGGTTTCTTGTTCTTGCTAGAAATCACAAAGAGGTACGCATCCATTTATATTCGGTTAATTTATTATTTGTATTTGATCTATTCCGCTGCGTACTCTTTGATGCTTATATGTTTATAGTTTATTATTATTCATATATTCCAACAGAACTCATTGTTGGAGAGTTTGTGGTTTGGTGTTCCAACTGCAGCATGGCCAATCTATGCTGAACAACAGATTAATGCATTTGAAATGGTGGTGGAGCTGGGACTGGCTGTGGAAATCAAGTTGGATTATAAGAAGAATATGTTTGATCGTAGTGCTGATAAGGGCCATATAGACATAGTCAGTGCGGACGAGATAGAAAGTGGGATAAGACTATTAATGGAGGATAAAGAAGTTAGAACGAAAGTGAAAGAGATTAGTGAGAAATGTAGAGCCACAATGGTGGAGGGCGGTTCATCGTATGCATCTGTTGGTCATCTAATTCAGGACTTATTGAGAAACATCTCTTGAATTTGAGTTTATAGTTCTTGTGTTTTTGGCTAAAGTTGAAGTATTGTTTTCAAGTGTCGTTTTAGCTAGTTGAATCACTTTGGTCTATGATTAAGAAAAATTCTTGTATGCCATTATCTGATTTGCTTTAAATTATGAAACTGAGTGATTAAACTATGTCAATGATCAACCCTATCGGATCCAGACCGTTTCAACTTTACCACCTCTAGCAGCTATGGTCTTTTATATATGTTTTTTTGTTTAAGTTCTTATTGGTCCATCTTCTAGCTTTCTTGAGCTAATTTAGACTATTTGTTAATTTTGTTCCTGCACATTCGTTTCTGTTTCTTGGTGTTCTTTTGTTTGCTGTTTTAGACTTTTATGAATCTATGCCAGATGTGACACTTGTAACAAATACATGTGATCGCTTTCGTATTCTCGCAATGTGTTGCAGTATATACGCATACAGGTCGTTGACTCTTCCCTAATATTATCTTAAGTTAGGGTGTATCTAGAATCACCCATTTACCTGAAAATGGGTCGATTTCGATTATATGTTGTCCCTGGGGTAAACTGGATAAATATTACTAAAAATGTACCCTAAATTTAAATGAGTTGACAGTCCTAAAGTGTGTTCAGATGCTTACAACCGGACGATGTCGATCATGTTTAACACAATAAGTATTACAGTAAACGAATTATAAAAACGCGGACGATGTCTGTGATGTCAATGTAGAGTTGGTTCCCGCCGGTTCATTTAATTTTTAGAATAAAGATGGCATTTAAGGTTTTATTCCAACCACAAGTCTTAACCAATATCAAGATCTACAAAATGGTCCATTTGGGCATACATGGCTTCAATTAAGATCATCAACAAGAAATGTGACATATACATAAGTTGATTAAACTACAAGCAAACTATTTATGTACAAAAAGTTAAGGTGAATACAGCTGCAAACCTCATATTCATCCCTGCCCCTGGGGTTGGAACGTTCCATGGTACTGGAACCGGATCGAACCGGAACCGGAGGAACTGAGAATCGAAAATAAGGAGAAAGTGGAACTGAGAACAGTACCAAGTTTTTCGGTTCGGTTCCGGTACGGGAATTCTCGGTAATTCCCCACAAGTACCAAAGTTTGTTTAAAAAATTCAATATTCATTGTCAATCACTCATAAAGGACATGCTATAAACCATGCAAACACAAAATAAGATCTACAACAATAATTCCAGCCGTTCAAATTTACATAATCAAAAACAAAAAAATATAATTTTATAATTATTCGAAAGTATCATGTGCACCTAATATAATAAATCTAGTTACTGTTCATGTCTTTAATCCGATAATGACTCTAATAAATAATTCCCATTTCAATTCACATGATCATGATGAAACGAAAAAATGATTTTAAATAATTTACTTCCATATTGATGATGATATTGAATTTTGAATCCTATTAGTAATTGAAGAATCAATAATTTGGTGTTATTTGGAGTCAATTAAACGTTAGTGTTCTGATTCTAGATGAGTTTTGGGTTTTAGATTACGGAGTTTCGAAATAAGAGTCGGTCTTTTTTTTTTGGGGGGGAGGGGGTGGGAAGTACGAGAACCATCAGGTTCCATCCCCAGAACCGAATTTTTGAAATTCTAGGAACTGAGAACCGGACCATGGTTCTAATATTTGGTTTGGTTCCAAGTCGGTACCGGCTCGGTTTTTCGGTTCTTCTGCTTCCTCGGTCTTTTTGGACACATCCACTGTCAGGATTGAAAAATTACTATTGAACCGAGATAAGCATCTCTTCATAACCGGACGGTCATAGGCGGAGCTACTCGAAGAATAGAAAGGTGGTGGCCCTCCTAGAAGTTCTTGTAGTACATGTACTTTCTATGCTTTTCATGTGCAAAAAAACTGTAGTTTAGCTTTTGGCCCACCCATTATTCAAGGATTGCATCGATGGCCCTCTCAAAAAATTTGGTGTAGCTCCATCACTACGGACGGTTCTGGCTCAGCTATCACTACCTATATCGAATCATTAGCTATAAAGTACATAGATCGTGTATACTTCATTGAAATCCCTCAAGACAAAACACCTCCACCAATTGAAGGCTTAAAACTTTCCTCTACTGCCTTTAAGGGATTCATCAGCGCAGTCACTGCAAATATGTGAAAAACATTGTGTCTAACATGATAAGCGGATCACGATCAGGTTCTGGTCTGGTTGTTTGGTTTCATATTTTGACATACGTGTTTTTCACTTCTGAACCCCTCGGATATTGAAGTACTCGTTCCTTGTTTCGTCAAACAGGTCCCTACGTCGACCTGCATCTGACTAAGGATCACAAGTCCCTAGTGATTACGATGATCCAAGTGTGGTATTGCCAGAAGGATTTTTGGAGCGAACAAATGGACATGGCAAAGTGATCGTTACTTGGTCATAGAGCAATCGGAGGGTTTGTGTCTCATTGCAGCATGGCCTATATATGCTGAGCAGCAGCTTAATGCATTTGAAATGGTAGTGGAGTAATTGGATTATCAGAAAATGTATGACGAGGACCAAACGGTCATAGGCTCATAGCCTCATAGTCACTGCAGATTAGATAGAGTAAGTGTGGGTAAGGCGACTGATGGAGGATAAATAAGTTAGGACGAAAGTGAAAGAGATGAGCGGCAAGATACTAGAGCCGCTGTAGTGGAAGTTGGCTCATCTTACGTCTCTTGGCCGTCTAGTTCAGGACTTGATGAGAAACATCTCTTGAACTTGACTTCATGTTTTCGGCTAAAGTTGAAGTCTTCATTTGAAGTGTGAAGTGTTGGTGTAACTAGTTGAACCAAATTTTTGCTTAGTGAGAAACCATCTGTTAAAGTGAGTTTTACAGTACAAAGTACAAACATTTCACATGTGCATTCAAATTTTTATTTACATTTAAAAAAATTAGCTTATAAACCATGATCTCCATATTATTTGCCGGTTTGCCCGTTACTATTCGTATTTCTAATATTCAGGGTCATTCATCCTACGTTTTCAACCAAAATTTTACCAATAACCTTTATACCAAGGTTGCATGCAAAGATCACTGGCTTCTCCTATTTTATTTCGTTTTAGTTAGCCAGTCATTCATTATTTTTCAAGACTTATTTGGTTTTCTCCATAAATTTGTATAACTGTATCCAGCTTTTATTACATCTGAGTATTCCATTAATATTTTGAATAATGTTTGCCGAGCATATTTTTATTTCGATATCATGTTAGAAAGGTATATGCTTTGTAAAAACAAGTTGTTTGGCACTGCTTATTTTTTATATTAAATTAAAATAAGTTGTTACTATCATATTCAACAAAAATTCTTACTAATTGCATATTGGATATTTTTATCACTATTATTATTTTTTTCTACTAATATAGCATCTTTTACAAAACAAACAAATCCAAACATTGTTTTTTAAATTACTTATTTTTAAGCATATTCTAAGTACTTATCTTTAAACAGAAGTAGAAAAAACAAGCAATCCCAGTAACAAATGAGACAAATTTAAAATCATCCAAAGTCTATTTTTTTACGTCAAATAAATAACAACCAACAAATATGGTTGGTGAACACGTTTATCGTCCATATGTTCACCCTTACTATTTTTTGCTAAATGTTTATAATTTACTCAAATAAACACTACTAAAACCCTATTATTTATAAGTTTTGATCTTTTCTTGACTAAACATGATATTACTATGTTCATATATTTAATTGTAGTTCTAATATTCTCATCCTACTAAATTGCGCCTAAATGCTAAAAAGAAGTTAATAACATGGTATTAAAGAACGAAAATGAAATAATAGTAGTTTTATTTTATTTTGACATATAAATTGAATTCCGAATATAATTTTTCCATCATTTCCATCAAAGTTTATGCATTTATATTTTTTAAATAGAAAATAGTTAATCTCCTTTTAATTTTCATTGGTTTTGAGAACTTGAAAGAGTCGAAGAACATATAGAAGAGAAGGATGATAATTGATGGAATTCTATTGAAAACACATTTTATCTATACTACTATATACTTTTTTGAGGCTATTCTATAATTAGAAATGTTTAAAATTCAGATTTTTACTTGATTATTATGGAAGGATTTCAAAATTAATTGGTTAAA